>PVKE010003108.1:0-15200 GCA_004027555.1 Craseonycteris thonglongyai | reverse complement strand
GCCATTCCTCCATTCCAACAAAACAAAAAACCAAGGGAAAGGGAGAACAGGAGGTATAAAATAAACCAGACAATAATATGATAGAAGTTAGGATAAAAAATTCAAATGATATAATATTCCAAAATAAGAGACCTTTCAGAAAAGGTCAGACAACAGAAACACATGGCTATTCATAAGATTCGTGTCTACAAAAAGTCATTACTAAAAGGTTGAAAGCTAAAGGAACATATATGGGAACTGGAGGACTCCAATTTTGTCCTTATTCAAGATTGTCTTAGCTGTTTTGGCACTCTGCATTTCTGTAACTAATTTTAAAATCAGCTTGTCAATTTTCACAAAAAACAAACCTGCTGGAACTGAGTTTAACCAGATCATTTTGAGAGAATTGGCATCCTTTTACAGTATTGTTTTCCAATCCATGAAAATCTCTCTCCATTTATGTGGTGCTTCATTTCCTTTATTTATTTATTTATTTATTTTTATGTACTAATTTTTTGACAGAGAGAGAACTGAACTGGGGGAACTCCCCAGTTCAGCATATGGGTCCGCACGGGCCAGGGTGGGAGCTGGGATTCGATCCTTGGTCCCCGGTGCTGCAAAGTGAGTGCTTAACCCACTGAGCCATTCCAACTCCCCACCCCCTTTTTTTTTTAATATATATTTTTTATTTATTTATTTTTGACAGAGAGAGAGAGAGAGAGAGAGAGAGAGAGAGAGAGAGAGAGAGAGAAAGAGAGAAAGAGAGAGAACTGAACTGGGGGAGCTCCCAGTTCAGCATATCTTGGGGCCAGGATTCGATCCTCAGTCCCCAGCGCTGCAAAGTGAGCGCTTAAACCCACTGAGCCATCCGGGCTTCCCTTCATTTCTTTCAAGAATGTTTGTTTTCGGGAAAGCTGAGATGGCTCAGCGGGTAAAGTGCTCGCTTTGAACCCCTGAGGATCAAGGATCGAATCCCGGCCCTGGCCCATGCAGACCCACATGCTGAACTGGGATGTGCCCCCAGTTCAGTTCTTGCCGGGACCTATGTGGGAGGCTCCCGGCCCAGTTCCTGCCCTGTGCAGCCCTGTGCCCATCTGTGGAGTGAAACTATATGGAAAACTAATGTCAACTACAGAGACTGCTCTGGGCCCTCCCCCTTCTCTCTGTCTCTCTCTGTCTGTTTCTCTTTGTCAAAAATCAATAAAATAAATCTTAAAAAAAAATTTTAAAAAAAGAATGTGTTTTCAATGTAAAGGTTCCACATACCTTTTGATGTATCTATTTCTATTTGATTTCTTATACTAGTTTTTTACAGATTTTGTTTTTGACAGAGACAGACAGAGATGGGAGAGAAACAGAGAGAAGGGGGAGGGCCCAGAGCCGTCTCCATAGTTGAACTTCAACAGTTTTCGACATGATTTTGTTCCACACAGGTGGGTGGGGGCTGTGCAGGGGGGTAACTGGGCTGGGGGCCTCCTGCATGGGAGGCATGCCCCCTCGAGCCAGGGGCTGAACTGGGGGGGTGGGGGTGGGAGGAAGAACTGAACTGGGGGTCTCCCACATGGGAAGCACACCGCAATTCAGCATATGGGTCCTCGGTCCCCAGGGCTGCAAAGCAAGCGCTCAACCTGCTGAGCCATCCTGGCTTCCCGTTATACTATTTTTTTAATTTCATTTTCTATTTGTTGTATTTAGAAACATGCAATTGATTTGTATTGATTTTGTGTTCTGTGACTCTGCAAAATTCATTTAATTCTATGAATCTGTAGAATCTTTGGATTATTTATATACACAATCACATTGTCAGCACCTTTCCCCCCTTATAATCTTGTCTTTTATTTTCTCATCATACTGGCTGGGACCAGTATGATAAATGAAGTTTATGTACCGTAATAGTGAACACCTTTTATTCCTCACCTCATGGATAATAATTTCAGCATTTTATCATTGAGCTTTATTGTAAGATTCTTGTTAATACTTTTTATTAGATTAAGGATGTGCCCTTCTACTCCCGTTGTTTTTTTTTTAATCATGGTTATTGAATATTAGTGTACTTTTCTGTATCTATGTGATTTTTCTCCTTATATGTTAATTATGTGGTGGGTTGCACTGGTTCATTTTCCAGTATTGAATCAATCTTATATTTTTGTAATAAACACAAATTAGATATGCACTATCATTTTTATATATTGCTAGATTTGATTTGCTTATTTTGTCTGGGAATTTTATGTCTGCACTCACGGGAGCTTGGGCCCCTGGTCTTCCTTTCTTGTGATAGCCTTGATGGGTTTTGGTGGCTGGGTATTACTGCTTCAAAAGTGAATTTGATGTTTCCTTTTTCTAGTCTCTGGAACTTTATGAAAGATTGGTGATTGTAATCTATGAGTGATATCCATTTTTGCCATTTCTCACATTATTGACATATAAGAGCTGTCAGGAAAATATCCAGCCATATAATATGAAAAAGACGCTTTTATGGCTGGATTTTTTTCCAGACAGCCCTAATATGTTTATTTTTTCCTGATCTATTAAGGATTTATGAATTTTATTTTCAAGGGGATAATTTTCATCTTTGTTGATTTTCTTTATTATACATTTTTCTAATTCACTGATGTGCTTTTTAAATTCTTCTTTCTATTTTTTGAATTTGCTATTTTTTTCCAGTTTCTTGGCATGAAAACTTACGACCATTGACTTCAGCCTTTCTTTTGTAATGTGTGAATTTAAGGTGATATATCTCTTTTAAGTACTACTTTACCTGTATACCACAGGTGTTTTTATTTTTAATACCATAGCATAGGTTTTGATATGGCAAATCTTATCATTCAATTAAAATTACCTAATTTCCTTCGTAATTTCTTCTGTGATCCAGAGGTTATTTAGAATTGTACACCTGTGTTTTAAATAGCTAGGAACTTTCCAGTTTTCCTTTTCCTAGCTTAATCCCATGTGTTCGGTTCAGAGAACATTCTATTATTTCAATTATTTTTTTCTGAAATTTTTTGAGGTTCGCTCAATGATGCAGCTATGATCAATTTTGGTAAACTGCTTTCAGTGTAATTGAAAGTCGTATGCATATGATTCATTTATAGGACCGTGTTCTATATGTCAGATAATCTAGGTTTGTTGTATTGTTCAATTTATGCTGTATCTGCTTTAGAAATAAATGTATTACAATATTTTAAAAAATTAAGTTCTACAATATTCAGGAAAGAAATCTCATTTCATTGTATGGTTTCTTATTTCAGATGTCTTTCTTGGCTTTTCATAGCAGTACCTTTATAAAGGGTGTCCCAAAATTCACTCAAGATTTGAATTTTGCGTCATTTGTGCGGTAAAGTGTAGCCAATGGAAAAAAAAAGACAGCGTGACAGCTGAAAGTTCAGGGTTATTAAAAATGGAGCACTACATGAAAAAACGTGTTTCATTGTTGAGCAATGAAAATTTACAGTTTTTAATTATAAACCTGTGTTTTCTATCAAAATTACTTCTTGCGTGAATTTTGGGACACCCTTTATATCTCCCATTTCCTAGCCACTGAACAGCAAGAATAGTGAGCAAGGGAATCACGTATATGAATATTAAGGAAGGCATGCTCTGAAGGCTACTTCCAATGCCTGTCCTCGCCCTGTTCCACCACTGAAATAGTCAGAGGCCCTCTAAAGCCTTCGAAGAAACAAGCTAGAAGCAGAGGTTGGTTCTGACTCACTGAGAGCCAGGAACAGGAATGGAAACAACTCGAGATGTGCTCTAAGTCTTGAATCCTAGAAGGAAATGAGTATTAAAGTCTGTGATAAAATGTTTCAATTGTTACCTCTTATAGAAGTCTCTCCCACACCAGTTCTGGCCACTACAGCCAGGAGTGAGGTTCTGTTCCAGCAAGAGATACTTTACCAGATAAAGGGCACCATCTCAGTCTCCCAAAAAGCTTTTATACATCAGCAAGACTCTCCCCAAAGGACCTACCCACAAAGGAACCATCATTGCCTCCTTGGCAGGGCAGTGTGTTTGTGTAGGTGGACAGAGGGTAGAGACAGGGGTGACGAAGGCCATGGAACCAAAGCGCTTAGATATCTCTATAGTGACAAAATAGACTCAAGTTTAAAGGAAAAATTACTTTTATAAAAACAAGCACATTTTATTTCAATTCTGTTGAGGGAGTGAGAGGGATGGCAAACACAAAACGAGAGGAGGGGTCTCTTTATACACACATGATGTCAGGATCAACTACAAGGAACAATACCCATTTCCATCCCTCCTCCACAACTCCTCTGTGGGGTCCAAGCCCAGCTGAGAATAGATGGAACAAGAATTAAGACACTATTGGCACAGTAGCATGGCCAATGCACCGAAAGATGGAAAAAGAGAATTTCCCAGGGAGCACAGCCCTGGGCCTCAGCTGCTTCCCCAGTGGAGGGGGAATGATAAAACTTTGGCTCAGCAGGAAGGTGGTTGGCAAAAATCAGGGTTACCCTAGCTGGATTCTCCAGATACAAACTTTGGGCTGAAGGGAGTCAAGACATCTATCCAGTCCATGTGCTGTATCTCCAAGACCTATTCTCCTAAGGCTTGAGATTATTGAGAGCTGCCCTGGTTCTCCTCTTCATTTTGGAAAGCAGGGTAATAAGTGCTTATCTTACCCTTCCTATGTGTAGGCTATTTAATTACTACTTTCTTGGCTCTAAAGAGACAGAAGCCAACTAACAAGGCCGGCTCCCCTTATGAAAGTCGGCTTTAAAGAGCCCTTGTGTTGGCAAAACTGCCTCTGCAAAGGTTTCTCTGAGCTTGCCCCTTATAGACACCCCCAACCCCAAACTTGTTCAGAGACACCTTCAACTGTGTGAGCTGTGGACAGAAAATATTTGGTCTCTCTCTAGAGATGGGATTAACAATTCCATCTTTGATCGGAGATAGGAATAAGAGAGAGCACAGGTTTTGGTAGGGGGAAGGAGTGGGAGAAAGCAAGACAGTTTATGCTGGATTGTGAACAGAGTCATCCAAAGATCCAGAGAAGAGGCATTCTCTAAAACAATATGAACAGGTGTAAAATATTTTAGTGGCAACCCTGTAATTCCCATAGACCAAAAGGGAATGTGTCAAAAAAACAACAACAATAAAAAACAAACAACTGATGGGACTAAGATAGTGAACTCAGTCCTCTATCTTAAATCTGAATAAAATTGACTCAATTCAGCTAATACTGCTTCAAGTATAATCATGAAGACAGATGGAACTGCACATATTCACACTAAAGCAAAGAATGAGATTAAGTACCCTATCATCTTAATCCCTCCCTTTTAAAAGTCATCTAGAAAATATCTTTGAGGACTTGAATTATAAGTGAGATTAATCACCATCTTTCATACCCCAATATAATATAATCCCCTCTTAGGACAGCCTGATGAATTAAGACATCTGTTTTAAGTTTAATAGCAGGGAAGTGAAAAAGAGGAAAGCACTGAGATTTGGAAAAGCTAGCAGCTAAAGCCAAAAACAAGGTTAAGGTCCTTGTGGCATCCAGAACTGAGTGTAGAAGACTGGGAAAGGGAAGGGAAATTGGCTGTGGGTTCCTGCTGTCCTTTGGCTTTATACCTTTCCCCTGCCTCCCATTCCTCCCAACAGTTCATGCAGCTATTGGCCTGCTAGAGGGGATGTAATGCCCAGACCAACATTTTATTGAGCTTATGCAGCTAACAGACTTGTAAACAGTGCCAATTGACAACGTTTTGCTGAATATTACAGCTGTGTCCACTAAACACACCTCTCTCTGAGATTAAAAACAAAAAAATCAAAGTAAACAAATATTGAGAGAGAGAATGAAGAGACACATTTTGAGTCTTCCAGGAAGGCAAAATAAAAAAACGCCACATGGCTTGGTCCCAGGCATTCACCAAGCCTAGAGTGCTGCTGCTATCACCTCTGTCTTCTCTCCCTGCCAGCGGCTAGGTAGAGGTGGGAGAGAAGGGTCATTCTGGGCATGCTGCAAATGCAGCATTTGCTGGTGTAGACACCCTCCTGGCGCTGTGGCGGCAGACGGCTGTGTCAGGAGCCTATTGCCTGGGAGTAGCAGAGGGAGCCCAGGTCCTCGAGGCAGCCTGAGAAGGCAGTGCATACACCTCAGCAGGGGTACCTTCCCCCTTTTCTCCAGTGCAGTTCAGCATTGAGGTTGTCTATTCCCAGTCGGCAATAAAACCTGAGCTGTTTTCTTCGAAGGTTCCCTCTCCCTTCCCCAACTTGTGGGAATAGTGGGAAGGGACAAGGGAGGGTCACTGAGGGGGCAGGGGGATACCCCGGGGATCGGTGACCTGACCCTCTTGCAGGTTCTTCACCAGTTGTGCAAGCCAGCGTTTTGTGGTGGTGTCATCTTTTAGCACCTGGGCAAAGGTTGTGTCCTTCAGCTGGTCAGGGAGGCACTGCCTGAGCGCTTCACGTGCCCTACATCAGAAACAAATAAACCAAACAGGGAGACCAACAAATAAACCCACCTTTGGGGGACAGGGAAGAATCCCTTTCTTAGACACAAATATACAGAATCTTGAGAATCTATGGCTCTGTCAAGTTACTTTAAGAAGCCATTACAATTCTTTAAAGCTTACAGGAGGCATAGGCTCAGGATCTCGAATGCCTATGGTTTGCACACGTTTTCAGAATGAGGCCCCAACATAGAATTTCATGACCAAGAAAAATGGAATAAAATGGTACAACAGTTTGCTGCAATTCAAACTGCTTTCTGATTTACTGCAGTAAATAGGAGGGCTGTCCAGAAAAAATCCAGCCATTGTCAATATAATGAGAACCGTTACATGGCCGAATATTTTCCGGAGAGCCCTCGTGTTACCAATGTACCCATGTTAGAAATATATGGGTTATAGTAAATGAAACGTTTCCAAACTCAGTACATTAATATGGAATATGCCCTGACTCATAGTATGATAAATGAACTTTAATTCTAAACTAATATAAATTTGCATCATTTCCAAAACTGCTTCAGTTCTATTGTTAAAATGCTTAATAAGAGATGAACAGTAAAAACAAAACTATGGTAGCAACATTATCAGATGAACTTTTTACATGTTTTATTTTCTCTAATAGATGACCAGCAGAAAGTTAAATCTCTCTCTCTCTTTTTTTTTAAAAAAATATTTTTACTTATTTATTTATTTTTGACAGAGAGCGATATAGAGACAGAGAGAGAGCTGAACTGGGGGAACTCCCCACTTCAGCATATGGTTCCACACAGGCCGGGTCCGGGATTTGATCCCCAGTCCCTGGCGCTGCAAAGTGAGCGCTTAACCCACTGAGCCATCCGGGTTTCCCCAGAAAGTTAAATCTTAAAACCTCAAAGAGGTAAATGTTAATTCTAGGGCAGTTTTAAGCAAAGTTATGGCTTTTGTACTCAGATTGGTTTCTTTGTACAAGCAGAATTTCAAATAAACATATTTTCAACTTTGGTGAAAACAGGAACCACTGAAGAATAGGACAAAAATGTGAAGTAACAGATAGAGCTTGAATAACCTCTGTGTCAGGAGGCTAAGTTCACATTCAATCAAATTATCCCCATTCCTAGGAACACAGAAATCACTCCATTATGTGGCTCAGCAGAACCTGAGCAAGTGGCTTTCAGCATAAATTATGAATTTACAAAGCAAAAGGTCAAACATTTCTAAATGTATTTTACCTTCACTGTATGATTTCTGGCAGAAAGATTGCAAACACAGGGAGGTAAAATAATTAGCTCAAAGACTTTACAGGAATTAAGGAGAGAATTGAAAATACATCAAGAGCTCTCTGGGCTCTGTTTCTTTCTTAAGAGATCTTCAAAAATACCCTTTTCTTTCTGACCACCTGGAGTAGCAACAGAAAGCTCAAACCACAGGAGTAATGTATCATAAGGTTTCTGGACTCTCTGGAATTTTAGACTAGGGTACAGAGTTACAGCAGGAAAATAAAATTCCAATGGATTTTTTAAATTCAGCACTTCATATTTTAAAACAATTAACCAAGTTCTGTCTTAGACAAAGTAAATGTAGTTATATCCCTTCCCTGTCCTAAAGATAGATAGAGAAGCTATGCCATGAGATGGAGCAACCATTCACCAGGATATTTCCCCAAAGTCCTATAAATAATGTAAATGTTTACCTGGGATTATCTGAGAGTCGAAGGTAACACCTCACTACATGTTTCAGCAGACGGGCAGAAGGCTCTTTGGATAGCTGCAGGACCATCTTACCCTGTTTCTCCGCAAAATGGAATAGGATAGGATAGGATAGAAAAAACAACAACCAAAAAACACAAAATATCTGAGTTGACATCAGTGATCAAATATTGCAAGAATCATTATACAAGGTTCCAGGGTTGTTATTTCTAGGTGGAAGACTGAAGCTATTCAGTGTCAAATGCAAAGGGATTAGGCTGTGTGGTCAGAAGTAGTTGCAAACAGGGTAGAAAAAGAACTCAGGGGATGCTGGGATAGCTCAGTAGGTTGAGTGCTTGTCTTGTAGCCCCAGGGTCCAAGGATTGAATCCCAGCCTCGGCCCATGTGGAACCATATGCTGCACTGGGGTGTGTCCTAGTTTGGTTCTCACCAGGGCAAGCTTCCTATGTGGGAGGCCCCTGTTTGGCTCCAGCCCAGGGAGTGCTTCCCATGTGGGAGGCCCCTGGCTTGTGGGGGCATGTCTCTCATGTGGGAGGCCCCAGGCGGGTTCCTGCCCTGCGCAGTCCCGCACCCACCTGTGGAATGAAACTGTGTAAAAAACTAATGCTGTGCAACTATGGAGACTGCTCTGGGCCCTCCCCCTTCTCTCTGTCTCTGTCAAAAATAATATATTTTTTATTTATTTTTTATTATTTTTGACAGAGAGAGAGAGACAAAGAGAAGGGGGAGAGTCCAGAGCAGTCTCCATAGTTGACAGCATTTGTTTTTTCCATATAGTTTCAATCCACAGTTGGGCACGGGGCTGCACAGGGCAGGAACTGGGTCGGGAGCCTCCCGCATAGGTCCCGGCAAGAACTGAACTGGGGGCACATCCCAGCTTAGCATATGGGTCTGCCTGGGCAGGGCCTCGGATTCGATCCTTAGGCTCTGGGGCTGCAAAGTGGGTGCTTAACCCACTGAGCCATTCCAGCTTCCCCAAAAAGCAATAAATCTCAAAAAAAAAAAAAAAAAAAAAAAAAAAAAAAAAAAAAAAAGAACTCACCAAGATCATGGCAACATGGGAGAAACGCTCGTATGTCTGACATATATAAGCCAAACCGGTGTCATCTAAGAGGATCTTCTGAAGGATGAATGTGGCAACCTGGAGTAAAACAAAATTAAGGAGTCCAAAACATTGCTCAGACTTGTCTTCCAACTGTCTATTCATCTCCCAGGAATAATTATGATTCATTCAGAAAATTAAGAGATCCTTGCATTATATACAACTTACTTGATGAGATATGCATAGTACAAAATAACTAATAAATATTATCATATTGACACATATTATGTGCCAGAAATTCTAAGAGCATAACATGCTGTATCTTATTTTCACAATAAACCCAAGAGGTAGGTACCATTTCTATTATCAGATTCTTAAAAATGTAGAGACTTTCTCAGTTGTTGAACACCTATTATGTGCCAAGTAAACCAGCTAAACAAAAACTTGCCAGATTAAGGTCCCAAGTGACAAAGCTATTAAGTTGCAGGGTTGAAATTTGAAACTAGTTTGGATACCGAGCCTCTTTTTTTTTGCATGGGCTAAGATGATTTTAGAGCTTCAGCTATGCCTTATCTCTTCCAAATGAGGTAAGGTTTTTCCTATTCTTAAGCCTCCCTTCAAAAACTATTCCAATAGTAGTAAAGAATATCCTCAACTCATGCTCATTAACTCTTATATAGACGAGATTTTAAAAATAGTAGTTTAATTCAAGTCAAACAATTATTACAATGATTCTCTTCTTTGGCTGCTCATCATAACCAACTGTGGGAATTATTTAATTTTACTATTTTACTGGGATATAACATTGTGGTTGGCTAAATAATGGCCCCAAAAGATCATTAAAACAGAGTCTAGATTTCAAATTAAAATTAACTTTGTATTGTTCATCCTGTAATTGTAGAACTTAAGTAACACAAAACACAAAGTGGTTTATATGGCAGAGAATCAGTCATAATCATAGTTAAAAAAAAAAGATGAAGAAAAGCACAGGTTGACTGTTAGCAGCACTAAAAGATCAGGTACCAAGTTTGGTCCACCATATCATTAGCAGTTTAGCCATCTAAATCATTTTTCTGTCTCTCTTGGTAGACAAACCCGGTGAATGCTTCCTTCTATGTCAAAAAGGACTTTGCAGATGTGATTAAGATAAGAATTTTTTGGAAGACTAATCATCCAGGATTATCTAGTTGGGCCCTAAATGTAATCTCAAGTGTCCTTACAAGAGGGAGGCAGATGGAGATGTAACCACAGAGGAGAAGGTGATGTAACAGGACAGACTGATGTGAACATGCTACACTGCCCTCTTTGAAGGTGGAACGGGGTGGGGGATGAGCCAAGGAATGCAATTCTAGAAGCTGGAAAAGGCCAGGAAAGGGACTCTGCCCTAGAGCCTCCAGAAGGAATGTTGCCCTGTTGACCCCCTTGACTTTTACTTGGTGAAACTAACTTATGATTTCTGGCTTCCAGAACTATATATATTGGAGAGAATAAATCTGTTGTTTTAAGCCATCAAACTTGTGACAATTTTTTATGGAGCAATAGGAAACCAATACAAATATATACACAGTAAAATGTGTAAAGTGCACAAAGTGTATCTTGATGAATTTTTATGTATGTACATATTTATGAACCACAACCAGATTAATATAGAACATTTTCAGCACCCCAGAAGATTCCCTTGTGCATTTTCCCTGTCATTATCCTTCCCTGGGAGGTAACCTCTATTCTGACTTATCCCTATTGATTTGTTTTGCCTGTTGTTGAATTTCACATAAATGGTATCATATAGTATGAACTCATGTATCTGGCTTCTTTCATTCAACAAAATGCCTATGAGAGTTGTTATCTCTGTTGCACAGCAGTTCACTCTTTCCTGTACACGTATCAATACATGTAAGAGCTCATTTCTCTTGGGTATATGAAGGCCAGAAAATATCCAGCCATGTAATGGTTCTTGTTATATTGATAATGGCTGGATTTGTTCCAGACTGTCCTCCTATAACGAAGAATAGGATTAGTAGGTCATAGAGTAGGCTTGTTTCTAGCGCAGGAGTCCCCAACCCCTGGGCCATGGATTGGTTAGAAGCCCAGCCACACAGGAGGTGAGCAGCCGGCAAGTGAAACTTCATCTGTATTTACAGCCACTCCCCATCATCTGCCTGAGCTCCCATCCTGTCAGATTGCTGGCATGAGATTATCAAAGAAATGTGAACTCTATGTGAACTGAGCATGCAGATCACCCCCCACCCCTACCCCTCCAACCCCATTTGTGAAAAAATTGTCTTCCACGAAACTGGTCCCTGGTGCCAAAAAGGTTGGGGACTACTATTCTCGTGGATACTGCCAAACAGCTTTCCAAAATACCTTATATACCATAAAGAAGCAGCCCCAGAGCCAACACAATGTAGAATCAAGTTAAAAGCACATACTGTTTTAGAGAGCTCACTTCCAGATTCCATAATGCGCAAACACAAAGGGATAATTTCTGTTGTCAATAAAAAGTTGATTACTTCCTGCTCATCTGTTTTTACCAGAGCCCCTAAAGAAAACATGGACAAACAAAATTACTTCAAAGTCAGGATTTCCAATTAAAATTAACTTGTATTGTTCATTCAGCTAGTTGTGGAACTTAACACAGAACACAAACTGTGGTTTATGTATCAGAGAAACAGTCATACCCACATGTAACAAAAAAAGAGGAAGCACAGGTGACTGTTATCAGTCAGCACTAAAAGATCAGGTACCAAGTTTGGTCCTTCATATAGTTAGCAGCACTTCAGCCATCTAATCATTTTTCTATTCACTCTTGGTAGACAACATACAGTATCACCATCTATTCTCCAGGTATTTTAGGTAACAGAGAATTCTTTATCAGTATTAAATCATATTCCCAATGGACATAAATTAACATTACTTCCTGATTATTTAATTGCCCCTCTTTCCCCAAAGAACACAAACACTGTGCATGTATCAAAACAGGAAACATACACATACCTGGATTCTAATCCTGGTACAACTAATTTACTTAAGTTTGATAAAGTTACCTTCCCTTTGTAGGTCTGTTTATCTATAAAATAGTTGGAACAAATGATTTCTCAAATTCATCCCAATTCTATTATTCTGTTGGTTTCTAAACTGACACCATTGATCAGGTGACTGACATAGTTCAGTGGTATCTTCTTCATTCTGTATAGAGGGAAGCAGAACCCCATAAAACAAATGACTATTCCTGAGCTGTCCAATGAATCGTTAATCTTTTTATGAAAGGCCTTGGTTAATTAGACCTATAATAACTAAATCAATCACTTTAGGAGATAATAAGGAACTGGCAATCTCTAAACCCCACAGCTAACAGCATATACCATAATTTACTAATATGGCCTATAGGAGATGTCAAATTACTATTTCATTTAGGTCTAAAATCCATTTTGAGTTAATTTTTGTATAGAGTATACAGTATAAATCATGGTTCATTGTTTTACATATGGATATTCAATTGTTCCAACACTACTAAAAAGACTATCCATTAAATTATCTTTATGCCTTTGTCAAAAATCAATTGACTATCCTTGTGTGGGTCTATTTCTGGACTCTCCATTGTTTCATTGATGTACAGTCTATCCAATACCACTGTCTTATTATAATTTTCTAGTAGGTCTGGAAATCAGGTAGTGATTTCCAATTTTGTGCTTCTTTAAAAAAAATGTTTGGCTATTCCAGTTCATTTGCCTTTCCATATAAATTTTAGGATCAGCTTATCTAAATTTATAGGTCAGTTTGGGGAACTGACATAAAAATACTGAATCATGGTATATCATCCAATGAATTTGGTGTATCTCTGCATTTATTTAGACCTTTTAAAAATTTCTTTCATAATAGTTTTTAGCTATAGAGCTTGCATATATTTTATAAGGTTTACACCAAGTTTTTCAAATATTTTGGTGTTATAAAATAGGTTTTATAGGTTTCAAGTTAATAGCTTTTTGGGGTAGATTCTTCAAGATTTTTATATGTAGTTAATCATGTTGTCTGTGAATTAAGTCTTATTTTTTTCTTTCTAAGTTGTAAGCCCTTTATTTTTTCTCTTGCCTTATTGCACCAGTTAGGTTACCCAGGATGATACTGAAAGCAGAGGTAAGAATAAACATTCTTGTCTTGTTCTCAATCTTAGGGGACTACATTCACTTCTTCACATTAACTATGATCTTAACCAAAGGTTTTTGTTTTTAGTACTTTATCAGGTTGATAAAATTATTCAAACTTTGCTGGAGCTTTTATCATGAATGGATGCTGAATTCTGTCAAAGGCTTTAAAAATAAATTAGAGAAATGATTATATGATTTTTCTTCTTTAGTCTCTTGATATGGTCAAACCTACTGACTGATTTTTGGAAGTTGAACCAGCATGCATTCCCAGGATAAACCTCACCTTGTGATAATCCTTTTCAGATAGATTTAACATTTTGTTGAGAATTTCTTCATCTGTGTTCATGAGGGATACTGGCCTACAGCTTGCTTTGCTTATAATGTCTTTTTCTGGTTTTATTATCAGAGTAATGCTGACCTCACCAAGCGTTGAGAAGCCTCTTCTCTGTATTCTAGAAAAGTTTTATTGAATTGGTATTATTTCTTCTTTAAATTTTTGGTAGAATTCACTAGTGAAACACCATCTGGGACTGGAGTTTTCTGTTAGAAGGTTTTTAAATACAAAAACAGTTTATTTAATAGATATAAGACTATTCAGCTTATATATTTTTTCTTGAATGTGCTTTGGCAGACTGAATCTTTCACTTAAACTGTTAACTTTATGAACATAAAGTTATCAGCAGTATTCCCTTACTATTCTTTTAATGTCTGCAGAGTCTGTTTAACCTACCCTCTCTTATTTCTGATATTTGTAATTTAAGTCTCCCTTTTTCCCATAATCTGTCTGGTTAAGAGGTTTATTAATTTTATTGAATTTTTTTTCAATAGAAAATGGGAGGTGGGTGAAATGGATTAAGATGGTCAAGAGGTACAATTTCCAGTTATAAGTCCTAGGGATATAATGTACAGCATGGTGACTACAGTAACAACATTGTACTGTATATTTGAAAGTTAAGAAAGTAGATCTTAAGTTATCAGGAGAGCTGGGATATCTCAGTGGGTTAAGTGCTCACTGTGCAGTGCCAGGGACCAAGGATCAAATCCTGGCTCTGGCCCGTGCGGAACCATATGCTGAAATGGGGTGTGCTTCCCATGCTTGAGTTGAGGCCCCTAGTTCGGTTCTTGCCCCCCACCCTTGGGCCGCACCTCCCATGTGGGAGGCCCCCACCCATCTGTGTAGAACAAAACCATGTTGAAGACTGATGACTACAACTATGGAGACTGTTCTGGGCCCTCCCCTTTCTTTGTTTCTGTTTCTCTCTGTCAAAAACAGTAAAATAAATCTTAAATAAAAATTCTCATCACAAGAAAAAATATTGTAATTATGTGTAGTGATGAATATTAACTAAACTTATTGTGGTAATCAGTTTGCAATTTGAGGGCTGTCCAGAAAGTATACAGCCACCCCAATAAATTTAACAACAACAACAACAAAAAAGAAAGTATACAGCCATGTATTATGAAAAATAGAGGCATTTATAGCTGGATTTTTTCAGGACAGCCCTCATATACATGTATCAAAACATGTTGTGGGGGAAGCCGGGATGGCTCAGTGAGTTAAGCGCTCACTTTGCAGCACCGGGGACCGGGGATCGAATCCTAGCCCCGGCCCGTGCGGACCCATATGCTGAACTGCGAGCTCCCCCAGTTCAGTTCTCTCTGTATCTCTCTCTCTCTCTTTCTCTCTCTGTCAAAAACAAACAAACAAACAAACAAACAAACAAATAAATATTAAGAATAACAAAAGCATGAAAAAAAAAACATGTTGTTCACCTAAAACTAATACAATGTTGTATGTCAATTATAGCTCAATTTTTTAAAAAATCAGCTTTTGGTTCACTGATTTTATCTATTGTTTTTCTCTTCTCATTTTCATTGA
>PVKE010003107.1:0-75257 GCA_004027555.1 Craseonycteris thonglongyai | reverse complement strand
GGAACCATATGCTGAGCTGGGAGCTCCCCCAGTTCAGTTCTCTCTCTGTCTCTGTGTCTGTATCTCTCTCTCTGTCAAAAATAAAAAAATAAAAATATATTAAAAAAAAAATTTCATAAGCTTATGAGGTTGACAAGTTCGCTAATTCGTTCTAGAAAAAGTGCTACATACCCCAAGTGCTACATAGTATCACTAGGGTCACCTTTGAAGTCCTCCCCTTGGGAAGCTATGCACCGATGTCAGTGCCTAGTCCACCCTTCAAAGCAATTTTGGAACTCTTTTTCTGGAATGGCCATCAGAACCATCATTAACCATCTTGCTGTCCTGAATGTCAATAAAATGTCTTCCTTTCAATATTTCCTTTATCTTCAAGCAAAGAAAAAAGTCATTGGGACCAGATCAGGTGAGTAGGGACAGTGTTCCAATACAGTTATTTGTTTACTGGCTTAAAACTCCCTCACAGAACATGTTATGTGAGCTGGTGCATTGTCATTTATGCAAGAGCCATGAGTTGTTGGTGAAAAATTCAGGTTATTTTTGTCTCACTTTTTCATGCAGCCTTTTCTGCACTTCCAAATAGTCAACTTGGAACAACAATCATGAGCGCCACTCAGCAAGACACCGCAACATGTGGACACAAACACAACTGTGAGACACTGATATACCAAGGTTATAAAACATTACCAAGTTGTTTGTACAATGTCGCCAACATAAGTGCACAGTGGCAAATTTGTGAACTTAATTGTCAAACCTCGTATCAGTATAAGTCACTTTCTCACAAAAGACGAAAGGACCTAGAAGCATAAAGTTAGGAAATAGGGAGGGTTCTTGGAAACCACATAAGTCTCTACAAATAAATTACCTTTATGTTTCCAATACCTATCAACTTAAAAGATACAGAGATTTTTAAAAGTTTTATTCAACTCAAAAGGAAATGTGGGACAACAAATTGATACTGAGAAATTTCATCTCCTTTGAAGTAAATGGATATAAAGCAGCTGCTTTGAGATTGTTATAAACAACCTGTAGAAAACATGTGTGAGCCGGGAGTTCAGAAAGCCATCTGGAGGACCAAGAATTTATGTGTCACAGTGCCTCATCCCTCAGCTGGGCCCATAATCTGGGGCCAGTCATGCAATGCATTTCTTTTTCTCTATTTTACTTCACTTTCGCTCTTATTTTATAAAATGATGTATGAGGTAGAGCTATTAACTTAATGAAAAATTTTTTTATATATATGAGAAAGTTTGCAGAGCTCTTGAGAAGGTAAATTATAACAATTAAAAAGATAATGAAAGTCACCGTGATGATAGCTTCTGGATGTATAATCATTAGAGTACATAATAAATAACAGTTTCTTCCTCATACATAATATCTTCCTGGTATTCCCAATAAATACTTGTCTCCTCTCTTCTTCAGTAATGGATAATAACACTGGATAAGCTTTCTTATACCAAATTCTGGATTCAGAAGGCCTGTTGCTATTCCAATGAAGTCTTAATCTTTCCATAGCCTGTCATCCAACACTTCTATTTAATCCACTGTTTGTTTGTATTTTTTTAAAATTGATTGTTTAACTCATAAATTCTCAATAAACTTAATCTATTCTTTCTTCACAGGACTCATTTATTAAGTATCCCAAGCAGAAGAAATCCAGGAAGTGAACCAATATATTATCTGAACCCATCCAGTTTTTCTTAACAAATGTAAGTAACAGTTTCTAAACGTAACCTTCTTCTCATCTATTTCTTTGCTCTTTTTTTTATAGTGACCCCGAGTTGACTCATTCATTGCTTACCACCTTTCTGAACATCCCATCATGGCGGTTTGTAGGCAATTAGAGTTCAGTGCTTCAAAAGTCTCTCTCCGGTGTCCTCCACAATTCAGTGCTTCCTGTTGGCTCCCTGGGTGAACAGTGATGTCTTTGTTAATGGCCCAAGCTGACAAGTTGAGAGGAGTTTTTGGGGGATGGCTTTGGGCAGCAGGAGACAGCTTTTTGGAATGAAGTGGGGACCAAGCCTTGTTCACCTAAGTGCTACCTTCTGCTCTCAATCTCCACTCTCATATCAGAAGGTCAAGGCCTCCTTGCCTTTTTCTGGCTGCTGGTGACAGCTTCATGTCATTTTCTCCATCTCCAAGTTCTCCTCTGTACTTAATCTCTATAATGTGGCCAGAGGTATGGTTCCAAAACACATGTTTGAGTCTGTGGTTTCCCTTCTCAGGAGCCTATAGATGTCCCCACTTCACTGTGTCTGGGATGACAGCTTTCCTACCCTCCCCTTCTCTCCTATTGCTTCCCTCATCCCCACCCCCACTTACCCTCACTTTAGTCACTTGAAACCATTCAAGTAGAGTGACCTTTGACCTTGGCTCTTCACTAGCATATTTTTCTCTCTTCTAGGAATGGCTCCCTCCATTCAATCTTCCCAGCCCAGCTCAAAGGTCACCCCTTCTTTGAAGAATGTATGGACTCCCCAAGGAGAAGTTCATTGCTTTCTCCTCTGGACTGCCACAGCATACTGTCCACACTGGAAGCAGAACCTTTGTCACATAGAGCAGAGAGTCTCTGTCCTGTCACCGGAGTGAACTCATCTGGATACCAATGGGGAGCATGACACGGCCCTAAATGCTTGTTAAATGCATGGATGGAATGAATGGAAAGACAAGTGAATGAATGCATGGTACTCTCTGTAGACAATAAGCGTAATGTGTGGGAAGCTGATTGGGGAGCTCCTTGTCAATGTGACTTTCACATTCTTGATGTCCCAGCGAATGACCCTGAAGCAGCTTATACACTTTAGCTGGGTGAGGACATCTAACAGGAAAAGTTAAATACAGATGAGACTGAGAGTATGGTCAATTAAGTTCTCTTCCAAGCCTCCTTACTAGGTCTCACTGTCACCTCTCTGAAGAAAACAGCCATGCTTTCCAAACCTGGACACAAAATCACAGGCATTCTGACTGTTTCTGTTTAATTTTTTAAAAGATTTATTTTATTGTTTTTGACAGAGACAGAGACAGGGAGAAGGGGGAGGGCCCAGAGCAGTCTCCATAGTTGTACATCATTAGTTTTTGACATGGTTTCGTTTCACACAGGTGGGGGCCAGGCAGGGCGGGAACTGGGCTGGGGGCCTCCCACATGGGAATCACACCCCAATTCAGCCTATGGGTCCACACGGGCCGAGGTTAAGATTCGATCCTTGGTCCTTGGGGCTGCAAAGTGAGTGTTTAACCCGCTGAGCCATCCTGGCATCCCCCTAACTGTTTCTAACTGGAATCTCTGGTTTTCAAGTTTCCTTGCAAGGACAGTCCACAGATTCCTTCTGCGTAGAGGTTGGCGTACCACGAGGCTATTGCACAGAAAGTGACGTCATTTCTGGAGACGGTGGGGTCAAATCAGGGACGTTCCATAGATGAGAAAGCTCTTTTACTTTGGCCAGGCTGATAATGAATTCTGCCTGACTTGAGCTAGCAAAGGGACACCAGGGTCCCAGAACCAAATCGGCATCCAGGACAGCATTGGCTTTCACAGCCCGGCCAGCCAGAACCTCGTGTCACGTGCAGTCCCTACCAGAGGACTTGCTGTTCTGGGGCGTGCAAAATGCCGGGAGTACTTGGCGTTCCTTGGAGCGATGTCTGGGAGCCGACCTTTTCAGGTGAGTCAGTGCTCATGCGCCGCCCTGCGTGAATCATCTCTTCTTTTCAATCTTAAGTTTGCTTCCACCGAGATGGAAGCATTCCAATAGCCTCTTCTCTTTGCCCAAGTTATGCTAGTCAGCACCTTGCAGATCTTACCACGTTTTCCTGACACTGTTCTTCCAAACTGAATCACCACAAATCACCATGGAGTGGCTAGCTGAGTGTCTTAGAGGACACATGTATCTGCGGTGACTGACGTGGCCTTGAAACCTTCCGCAGCTATTATAACTCGGTTCTGTACACAGCATATATTTTGTGAAAATGACCACGTCACTTGAATGCGTACCCCCGGCTTGCAGCTTGCCATGATGAACTGGCATGCCCTGCCTGTCGCTTCATTACATGAGTTGGCAGTAGTCAGAAGACCCTCACTGTGGCCCAGGAAGATGGGGGTGAGGCCACCATAACCCAAGGGGAACCAGCTTAGCTCAGGAGAGGAAGAGGTCAAAGTCTTGGCTTTTCAGTGTTGGTCATAACAGAAACTGTACTTAAAAAACAGTGGTCTTGTGGGGAAGGCAGGATAGCTCAGTGGGTTGGGCACTTGTCTTGCAGCCCCAGGATGTGAGGATCAAATCCCAGCGCTGGCCCCTGGAGACCCATATGCTGAACTTGGGTGTGGCCCCAGTTCTCACCACCCCCAGTTCGGCTCCTGCCCTGTGTAACCCTGCTCTCACCTGTAGAATGAAACTGTCAAAATTGATGACTTGCAACTATGGAGACTGCTCTGGGCCCTCCCCCTTCTCTCTGTCTCTGCCTCTCTTGTCAAAAACAATGGAAATAAATGTTTAAAAAAACAAACAGAAACACAATGGTCTTGCACTCCGTTATTTTCCTAAATATTAGTAATAGTATCAGTCATTCACATGATCTGAATATTTAAAAGAAATTGCATCTTCACCAATATGTACGTGCTTGCAAAGCAGCCCCATGCACCCATGTCTTCAGTCACTCAGAAAAGGGACTGAGCCCTTGTGGAGTCGGGAGCCCATGAGTCACCGCTCGGGGACAATCACATTTCAGGAATTCTTTGTACCCCATGGTCAGTCTTGAGCAGGATTACTTAGTTCTAGCAGTACAGAAACAACTTCTTTCCCAAAGAAATGCCTAAGATCCTCGAAACTGGAATTCTCCATGGCTCTCGGGATTCCCTGGTTGGTTAGATGATGCTTTACATTTGCCATGAGGAGGAAAAAAATGAATGTCCACTAAAAATGCTGTTGTTCTAATAGCAGACTGCCCTCGCTTCAGACCCTGGGTTCCCCCAGGCCGTCTGCATTTTTGACCGACAAGCTATAGAAGCCCAGGGGCTTTCGGGACCCCCTCAAGTATCATAATTTGCTAGAATGACTCACAGGATTCAAGACGGTGTTATGCCCCTCATTACAGTTTTATTATAACAGATGGAAATCAGGAGGATCAACCGCACAGAGGCACCCAGGGGGCGAGGTCAGGGAGGGACCCAGAGCTTCCTTGTACTGTCCTCATTAGATCAGGGCATGCCACCCTCCCATGACATTCTGTGCTCACCAATCAGGATGCCCTATGGAACCTTCATGTTCAGTTTTCCTTGGAAGTTCATTACAGAGATGTTAATTAAACCACTGACCATATGATTGAACTCAACCTCCAGCCCTCTTACCCCCTTTTCTTTATCATGTTTTCCTTTATCCAAAGGGCTTTACATGACACTGAAGTTGCATTAAGTGAAAAAATTGATGCAAAATTGTATATCCAGTGATAAATATCTCAACTATTTTTAACGAGAGAGAAACACACAGAGAGAGAGAGAGAGAGAGAGAGAGAGAGAGAGAGAGAAATGAAGAGAGAGAGACAAATATACCAAACATTTAAATGCTGGGGTTCAGGAAATTTTTTTATTTCCTATTTCTAAATTTCTCTGTTCTTTTCAAATTTGCTAGCATGAGCATGGATGACTTTTAGAAACAGAAAATTAGAAAAAAGGGCACTATATATTTTAAGAAAGTAAAAAGCTGTATTAAAATTGTAATACTCAATACATACTGATAACAAAAGATGAAGACACGTCACATTTGACTTCTGCCATGACAAGAGGTACTCAAAGTGGTGACCATCAGCCTCCAGACAAACCACTGCTTGAGCCACGTTGCCCAAAGTGTCCACTTGTGTCACTGCGCATGCTGTTTTAATTGACCATGTGTCTCAAGCTTATGACAAATGCATGCAATTGTTAGGTGTGTTGGAGGTTTTGTTGCAGACTCGTGCCTCCATTGTTGTACTTCCACCACGTTCTTGAATTTCAAACACTACTTCCAAATAGTCTTGCACTCCTCCGATGACAGCTGTGCTTCTGCCATTTTCTTTGACTATCCTGCCTGTCGCATGGTGATGCTAGCATTCATTTGATGAACGCCATCTTTTAAGTGAACATCCTACTACACATTACTCCCATAATTCAATCCAACTTTGAAAAGTCATACATAGACAACATCTTTTAAAATGTGTGTATATATTTTTGGCACCCCCTGTATATAGAAAGAAATCTTGTTTTATTAGAGATAACATAGTTATAGCTAAAATGACATGTAGCCAAAGATTTCTGTTAAAATACACCGGGAAATAAAATGTATAGATTTCTCAAATAGGATTGGCAAAATGTTGATAATTGTTGAAAGCAGGAGAAAGGCTCATGTGGGTTTATTACATTCTACATTTTGCTATGTTTGAAATGGTCCATTAAATACTTTGAAATGTTTTAATAAGAGTATAGGAGTGCTTTAAACATTTTTTGGAGGTGAAGTAAAATTGTTTCAGAAGATAACCATGAGAATCTTTGATACAAAGAACAACAATAGGATTAAACTGGAACCACTAATAAAGTAACAATGAGAGGAAAAGATTGTGTCTTTAGGGTGGGCCTCTGTGTGCTTGTGTTTTCGTGTCAGACAAATCTACAAATCAGCAATTGTCCGATACAGTGAAAAGTTTTGGATTGTTGAGGGAGGCTGGGATAGCTCAGCAGTTGAGTGCTTGCCTCGCAGTTGTGAGGTCCAGGGTTCGATTCCTGGTCCCAGCTTGTGCAAACCCTGCAAACTGAACGATGGTGCAACTGGTAACCACCCAGAAGGCTTGGAAGTGAAGGTTCTCGCCTCCCATGCGGGAGGCCCCTGTTCTGGTTCCCGCCCCACGTGGCCCCACATCCACTTGTGTGGAATGAAACCATGTCTCAGCTAACGACATACAACTATGGAGACTGCTCTGGGCCCTTCTCTGCCCTCCCCCGCCCCCTCTCTCTCACACACATCTTCTCTCAAACAATGAAAAAATCTTAAAGAAAGTTTTGGGTTGTTGACCATGTAAAGAATATCAATTCGCTGTAACAGCAATGGAAAAAAAAAAAGAAAGAAAGAAAAAAAGATGGATAGAGCTGGCAGAAGACAGAATCAGGGAACTTTAAGGCAGATCCATAGAAATACTAGAGAAAAAGGGCCCAACCAAGTCACAACGGTCAGGTTATCTCGTTTAATTTCTTACTGAGAAGTATTTGGTGCCTGGCATGACAAGGAATTACCCATTTTTATTAGATTCCACAGCCTAATATGTGTTACACGCCTGCAACTGACTACCGTAGACACAACAGAAGGAGGTAACAAACATCACACTCTCCTAGTGGCTGCCGTCAACATAAAAAACAAGCCAAAACGCCACTCTCTTATCTTTCTCACTTTCCAAACGAATTGGAGCCGACTTTAGGCCACCCAATGCAGCTGTCATGGGAGAGTGTTTGGCCAGCCGCTCTGGTGACATTTAAAGAATTAAGGGTGATTCTTTAACCGCTAACTCAGGCAAGCTATCCTAGCATCCCTAATGTTTAATGTTTCACCAAATGTCACTTTTCACAGCAATTTTTAAAGGTCTCAGGACAATCCTTGTAATGGTTCTGGTTCACATATCTTTGGTGGACAGGGTCGTTTTTACAGTCCTATGGGACTCACGTGGTGTTCAGTGTGAAATACTGCACTGCTACTCTCACTTCCTGGCCATGAACGAAAGGCTGCCTATACGGTCTCTGAAAACCTGCAGACTTTAGTCCACTTTCTTTCCATAAAAGCGTCCAGAGCCACGACAGCAGGTTGCTCCTCTGGAACCAGATGAAACTCAAACCCTAAGAACATTCTAGTACCCAGTTCGGGCCACTCAGACTACACTGAAGGTGGGCTGTTTCCTTTGACAATGCTGACTCTCTTAGGGACATCGGGCTGGGTGCTATGGAGGCCACTTGGACAACAGAGAAGGAAGTGCTCCCAGATTCTTCCCAGGCAGGGGCCTGGCTAAGCAGATAAACATGGAAATGGGGCAGTGACGTCTCCTGGGAACTTAGGAACATGTGAGGACACACCTTGCAGAAAACTGAGACCCTATGATCGTGCCATCAGCCATGTGCTGCCCTGAGCCCCAGGAAGCTATGGGAGGCGCGACCTCCTTCTCAGTTGTCATTCAGCATTCTCAGCTCTGTGTATAGTCTCCTAGTGTCCCCACCAGCATGCCACTCAGTTCCCCAAATGGCTCCTTTTTGTCGTGCGTTTTCTGCCAACTCCCACGGTCACTCCTCTCAGCATCTTCTGAAACTGACTGAACCCTCCACGTTTCCCCATCTGGATTCAAAGACGAAAAATCTGATTGGTCCCTTGCTGACTCCACCCCTTTTAGCTATAAAGATCTGTCCCTTCTTGGACTTGCTGCGGCAGGGACGGTGGTCAGGGAAGGAGAGAGGCCGAGATCTGAGCTTGGAGGGGACCTTGGAGAGGCTGTGACTGATGACCAGAGGACATCATATTTGGGGGTGCAGTGCACCTGGGCCAGTGTGCCAGCCATAGAGCATCGACACAACCCAAACATCCTCCAGAAAGCAAGGACATTTCCTGCGTGACATAGGTGAACCCTTGCCGTAGGAGGTGATGAAGAATTAAAAACATGTTTTGACACATCTTTGGAAATAGGCTAACTCTAATGACTGCTCATATTGCCATTAGTAACTATCTTATTACTAATAGATGAGCTCCCTGCCCCTGGTTAGATTTCTTTGGTTTATTAACGCTACCTAAGTAGGGGAAGAATACAGTCAAGCAACTTCTCTCACCCACGTGCAATGCATCGGTGATTACACTTGAAATCTTTCAGTTGAACTGAGTCATAATTCAGAGCACAGACAAGGGTTCTTGTGCACAACACCACAGGTTAGCACTGAGAAGTAAAATCGTAAGTATTTTGAAAGTGTTATCCACTATCTTTTTAAATAAAATTATAGACGAGACTTATTTGCAGTAGAATGCAATTCTCTGAGTTTGGCTTCCTTACTTCCCCTGTGTAAGCCCGAATGAAATCTGAAAGCAGCTTATAGAAAATTAGTACAGAAGTTTAAGGAATGCTAGCAATTTAAGAAAAAAAAAAAAAAATCAGGGATGCCAGGATAGCTCAGTGGTTGAGCGCTTGCCTTGAAATTACAGGGTCTGGGGATCGAATCCCAGCCCCCAGTTCGTGCAAACCCATATGCTGAACTGCGGTGCAACTGGGAACTGCAGGGATGGCTCAGCAGTGAAGGTTCTCACCTCCCATGGGGGAGTCCCCGGTTCAGTTCCCGCCCCACGTGGCCCCACCTCCACCTGCATGGAATGAAACCATGTCACGAGTAATGATGTACCACCATGGAGACGGCTCTGGGCCCTCCCCTCTCCTTTTTCTCTCTCCTCTCATCAAAATATTTAAAATTAAAAAAAAAGATCAGAATTGTAGCAGGAAGTCAAAAAACAGTCTTACAGAGGATTTCTTACTTTCCTCAAAATATCATAATTTATACAAAGAGTTACAGTTCTTTGTAACAACGTTCTAACAGGAAAACCTGTGGCCTAATAATAATAAGAGTTGTCTAGATATTAGAATAAACATGCTGCTTGCATTCTGTATCTACAATCTTTACAGCAACCTTGTGCAATAGGTGTTATGCTCATCGGTATTTTACAGATTAACACACTGCAGACCTCTGTATGTGTGGAAATGACTCAAGATCACACAGGAAACAAAATCCTGACATAGAGGGTGATACAGAGCCTGTGTGTCCTACCGGGTTGACCTAGGAAAGGGCCCCTGGAGGCCCCACAGTCCCCAGTGAGAGATATGAATGAATGTGCATGTGTCACATTTACAAGTCAGTTGCCGCCCTGTAAATGGCTGGTGGCAACAGAGCTGGATCCCAGCCCAGGTCTTTGGTTCCTAATCTAATCCTCATCTACAGGATGAAGTTCCCTTACCCATGTAATGAAGCATCCATGTCCCCTTGTCCCCAACCTTGAGTTTCAAAAGATACGGAGGCCATTTCCTGATGTCCTCTGTTTTAACTAATTTGCTTAGCAGCACATGAATGTATCCCTGAGACTTTTACTCTTGGTAACAGAAAAGCCTACTGGAAATTAATTTAAAGGGTTATTAGGGCTTAAAACAGTCGGCAGATTTCCTGGGCTGCTGATCCCACAGACCGTATTTCTTTATAATGAGGGTTTTGCTTTGTTCCGTAATTGTAGCCTATTTGTATAATCAGCTACCTTTACTGCCAACTGAGTGGCGAAAGAAAATAAAAAGAGGACTATTGCCAACACTAAAAGGACCATTCACAGGGAGAAGCAAGGATAAGATAATGACACCTCGGGTTTTTAAAATAATTAGAATACATCATTGCCCATCTCTATGGGGAAAGAAGAAAACCCATTTTGCTGATGGGTACATTGTAACCGAGAAGGCAGTTGAATTTACTTTTCCCAAAGAAGCCACATTGATGACGCTGAAAAAGAAGGGGCCAGGATTTGGGCTGCAGGGAAAATGGCATGGGAGTTTTTTCTGTCCTTTCTTTAGCTGCAACGGCAACAAAAGTTAAAAAGGACAAGTTGGGGGAGGCCAGGATAGCTCTGGGGTTGAGTGCTTGCCTTGCAATTGCAAGGTCTGGGGTTCGATTCCCCACCCTGGTGGGTGCAAACCCCATAGGCTGAACTGTGGTGCAACTGGTAACCACCAGGATGGCTCAGTGGCAAAGGGTCTCACCTCCCACGTGGGAGGTCCCAGTTCAGTTCTTTCCCTTTGTGGCCCCACATCCACCTGTGTGGAATGAAACCATGTCACCACTCATGATGGACAACTACGGAGACTGCTCTGGGCCCTCCTCCTTCTCTCTCTCTCACCTTTCAAACAGTAAAATAAAAATATTAAAAAAAAGAGGTTCCTAGAAGCGACTTCTCAGTCACCCCTGCTGTCGCTATGTGGTAGGATTTTATAACCATGTCAATTGGGGGGATTCTTCCTCAAGCCTTATTTATATATGTCCTAATGGGATGAAGATGACTTTCCATGTGTTTCTTTAGTAATAATAAGAAAATGGCCAGCATTCGCCATAGAATAACTTTTCACAAAGACAAGCATTCTAAATAAATCCTCGTTTCCAGACTAAAGACATTGAGCTCCGAGAATCCTACCTGGAAAAAAATCAAGTCAAATCACTGTGTTCTAAAAGCACACGCATGTAATGAAAACAGTGACGTGGATGCAAATGAGGCACGGGGTCTCCCCACCTTTCTGGCTGCATTTTGCATTGGTTTCCATGGAAACCCCCATTTGTGGGTGATTTCTGCTCACGTGAGCTCCAGGCATTCCTCCCTATTTGCATAACGCCTGATTTGTGGCAGGAAGGATGGGGGAGGCAGAGGATGGGAAGGCCTGGATGTTGGGGGCTGGCTGGCAGGTCGCCTGGTGTGTACCCAAGAATGCTCAAGGCATCAGAAGGCCCACTGCACAGGACCTTCAGCCACCAACCAGTGAAGTCTTTGTGGAATAATATTTTTATTTTATTATTTTTAATTGTTAAATGTACTGGGGTGACATTGATTGATACCAATTACATTGTTTCCAGGTGCACAATTCTACGTGACATTGTCTATACATCACATGATGGGCTCACCGCCCAGAGTCAGCTCTCTTTCCATCACCATATGTTTGAGTCCCCCTCCCTACTCCCCCCATCTCTCCCACCCCCCTCCCCCCTTACCCTCAGGTAACCACTACACTTTTGACTGTGTCCATGAGTCTTTGTTTCTTTGTTCCTTTCAGTTTTATATTCCACCTCTAAGTGAGGTCTTTTTATTTTGTATTGTTTGAGAGGGGGTGAGAGGGAGAGGGAGAGAAGGGGAAGGGCCCAGAGCAGTCTTCGTAGTTGTACATCATTAGTGGTGACATGGTTTCACTCCACACAGGTGGATATAGGGCCAAATGGGGCAGGAGCTGGACCCTGGGACTTCCGCTGCCCTCAGTTCAGCATATGGGGTTGCACTGGTCGGGGCTGGGAATCGAACCCTGGACCTCGTGATTGTGAGGCAAGTGCTCAACCACTGATCTATCCCAGCCTCCCCCATAATTCCCTTTTCTCGTGGACATTTCTCGCCGCCTTCCTCAGTCTTTCGTATCATTTCTGCGCAAGGACATAATGCTCAGGGTGACATGATGGGATTATTTTAGATCGATGAGCCATTCTCAGCACTTTCTCAGAAGTTGCGACGTCAGGTTCCACCTGTATCTGTCACTCTGGCGAGCCCTGAATGAGGCTGTTAAGGGTGGCATGGAAATGCATCATGGGAGTGCGGATAGAGGGAAGGCGATCAGTGGGGAGTTCTTTACAGGGGACTCTTTTGCCCAACACATAAATGATCTTTAGGGGCCATACAAATTAAGAAGGTAGAATTCAAAGTCAACTAAGGGATGGAAGTGATCACCCCTGCACCAACAGGACAGTGTCCCCATCAATATACTTGTATTTCTGCACCATATGTGGTTGGTTTACCAATGATTCAGAGGCCCTGGATGCTTTCTCTATGAATTTTATTGTTCAAATGAAGCCGGAGACATCAGCAGCTGGTGGACCATGAGGTTGGTCCCATGATTTGATCAATCCTAGCGAGTGGCTCCAGGACTTTCAAAGGAGGTGGCCCTGCCTCCATGAACCCTGAGTGGCTCAGTCTTCTAATACAGTTAAAATCCTGTGGGGGGAAGCCAGGATGGCTCAGCAGGTTAAGCGCTGGCTTTGCAGCCCTGGGGACCGGGGATCGAATCCTGGTTCCAGCCTGTGCGGACCCATATGCTAAACTGGGATGTGCTTCCCATGAGGGAGGCCCCCAGCCCAGTTCCCACCCTGCGTGCCACCCCTACCCCCACGCCATCACACATACCTGTATGGAACGAAACCATGTCAAAAACTGATGACATACAACTATGGAGACTGCTCTGGGCTCTCCCCCTTCTCTCAGTCTCTGTCTCTCTCTGTCTCTGTCAAAAACAATAAAGTAAATCTTAAAAAAAAAAAATCATGTGGGCCTATGCATGGAAAGAAATGGTGACTCCCATCCTGGCAATGCTTAGAAGCTTAGAAGTCTTCCCGGCCCTTTAAGCTTCTGGAAGTTTGGCTTTGCTAAGAGGGTTGACCTCAGCATCATCGCATGTGTAGCTCTGTGCAGATCCCATGCCTCAGTTTCCCTGGACCATGCTTTGTGGAAGGTGCTCAGGTGAATGGATCAGGATTCTCCCCTCACTGCCTATATTCCTGAACTCGCCTGTTCCACCTTGCCAGCCCCAGTGCCCTGCTCTGGGGACCACCCTCCCCCCACACCTGTGGCCCTGGGCGTGGCCCCTCCAGGCCCTGCCGGTACTTTCTTCCTGTTCACCATCTCTCTGTCCTGGGGTGGACTCACTCAGTGGGGGCACAGAAATCAATGAATTGTCCAGAATGTAACAATCCCTCTGCCTAAACTAAATGGTAATTATGTGAGCTAATCACGTGCCCCCACTGGTCATGGTTTGCACCTTGAACTCTCAAGAGGTTCTATGAGAATGACATCTCAGAGCTGGGAAGGAAGAGTATTCCTCAGCCAGATCGTTTTATGATCGTTTGTTGTGACATTTAAGTGCAGTGTATGATGGGCAAAAACACACAAGCAGGATATTTTGGGTCGTGAACCACGGTGTGGGGCTTGAGGGTTCAGCATCCCCGGCAAGGAATCACTGATTTCAACAATTTATTTGGCGTCCTTCTTGCTAAGAAGCTAATCGTAACTGTAACTGGCGGTGTTATTTGTGAATTCTTCGTCGGGAGCCTAAAAGGTTCGCCGTTCCCACACCGGGAGTCGAACCCGGGCCGCCTGGGTGAAAACCAGGAATCCTAACCGCTAGACCATGTGGGAGACGACGAGAGCGGTTGAAAGGGTTAGTAAGCTGAATCATTCCCGCCTGCTTCCGCCTTCCGGGCCCCGCCCCGCCTCCCGGGCCCCGCCCCGCCTTCCGGGCCCCGCCTCCCGGGCCCCGCCCCGCCTCCCGGGCCCCGCCCCGCCTCCCGGGTCGTGCCAGCCTTCTGCGCCTGCGCAGCTTTGCGGGTCCTCCGTTGCCACCGGGTCTGTGCGTTTTGCGCACGCGCGGAGGCCTGTGGGCTCTCCGCCCCCCTCGTACCGGCCGCAGGGGAGCTGCAACCTGGCCTCAGTTTCCAAAACTCTCTGTAAAAAGGCTCCGCGGTGAGATTTGAGAAGAGACCGCTTTGAATGGCCCAGAGCAAGTCAGGGGCCGGATTCCCCACGTCTCCGTTCCCGTTTGAGGCTGAGTGACCTGTATTCGATTTTTCCAAGCACGATGTTTTAGTTCACAGGACAGTTCAGCTGGACTTCGGCGTTTGCAAAGCTAAATGGATGCGCCCCCCGAACAGTCCATGGGTTGCATTTGGGGGCAAAAGGCCTGAGGAGACTGCTGTTTTTAAGCCCTGGTTTAGGGCTGGCCTTACATTTTAAAAACCAAACCCAAACATCCAAATCAGGAAAGGAAAAACCCACACATTGCACTGTTAACAATTCATACATTGTGGGGGAAGCAACGTACAAACCACTGACCGGGAGATAAATATGTACCAACTGTATAAGAGATTGCTAGATATGACATCACTAAACCACGTGCATGAAGTTCACGTGGTTTACAATAAGACAACCTACACTGCAAGAGTGAGAGCTTGTAACGGTTTGCAGAGGAACCCCACGATTAACAAGCGTTTGAAAAAGAACCTCAACCTGGCTTCCAGCTAGCATTGACCAAAAACCAAGAGTCTGAAAAGGTGAAATATTAGCAGGTAGATGGGAAAAGGAAGCTCCTAGAGCCTCATCAAACTTGCTCAAGGACGCACGTTGTCAGGATTTCCAAGCAATTCTATTAAAAAAAAATTTGTAACACAGTATTGTTCTTTAACAGACTGACACACTGAACACAAAGAAACACTGGTATCAAAGTGACAACTACACCACAGGGAACAGTAACATTTCTACAGGGTGCAGGGCCAGGATTACCCCAAGCAAAAATCAAACAGGGGTGGACAGATTAAGAGATTCTTAAACTATGAATTTCAAATGTCTGTGTCTACTATGACGTTAAGAGAATAAGAAAGGCTTCAGTTTCAAAAGAAGAGAAAACCTTGACACGATTCAGAATCTTTAACAATTAGTTCACCATACGAAGATATGTTAGCACAACCTTTTGGATTGTTCAAGACCAAAGTTAAATATCTTGTGACTCAAACTTCTAACATTGGTTTCAATGAGCTAACTAATTATCCCCTATTCCCATAATTTTTAATTTTTTAATTTTGTAAAGATTTATTTTATTGTTTTTGATAGAGACAGAGAGAGACAGAGACAGAGAGAAGGGGGAGGGCCCAGAATAGTCTCCATAGTTGCACATCATTGGTTTTTCCACATAGTTTCATTCCACAGGTGGGCGGGGCTGCACAGGGCAGGAACTGGGCCGGGTCCTGGTGAGAACCAAACTGGGGGCACTCCCCAGTTCAGCATATGGGTCCGCAGGGGCCGGGCCAGGATTCGATCCTCGGTCCCTGGGGCTGCAAGGTGAGTGCTTAACCCGCTGAGCCATCCCGGCTTCCTAATACTGGAACCTTTTTAACCAACTCATGTCTATACTTTATTCAGATTGTCTTAGTTTCTCTTAAGGCCTTTTGTCTGGTCCCAGATCCCGTTCTGGTCATCACATGACATTGTGTCATCACGCCTCATTAGACTCCTCTGGGCTGTGACAAATTTCCTGACTTTTCTTGTTTCTGATGACTGACAGCTTTGAGGAGCGTCGGGCAGGGACATTTGGTGAACATTTGTAGAACATCCCTCAGCAGGGATTTGACTGATGTTTTTCTCCTGATTACACGGGGCATGTAGGGTTTTAGGAGGAAGACCAGAGTGGTAAATTGCCCTTCTCATCCCATCGAGTCAGGGGTACATGTGGTCAGCATGACTCATCCCTGTGGATCTTTTGCTCACGTGCTGAGCTCAAATGTTTCTACCGGAGTCCTCCATATTGCTTTCTTCAGAAAGATGTCCTTGGACCCACATTTTTTAAATGTGGAATATCTGCTCACATTCTCTGAATTTCTTCTGCAAAGGAAGTTTGTCTGTTAATCCACATTGAGTCAACTGTGGTGTGTGCATGTTGGCAGTTCCTTGTTTATGTCTTTATTTTTAATGGTTAAATGGATTGGGGTGACTGTGGTTGATAACAATTACATAGTTTCCAGGTGTACAAGTCTACATGACATTGTCTATACATCGCATTATGTGCTCACCACCCAGAGTCAACTCTTTCCATCACCATATATTTGATGCCCTCTCCCTACTCCCCCCTCCTATTCCACCCCTCCCCCCTTACCCTCAGGTCACCACTATACTATTGACTGTCTATGGAGTTCCTTGCTTATGGACACAATACAATGGTCCAGGTTCATCCCTCTTGAAGCATAAGCTATGTCTTCAAGGAGCCCTGGTTCCTTTTGTTGGAGAATGGTATTAGAAACCACCATCAGGGGGCTAGGTGGGCTCATGTTTGGTGGGGTGTCATTGCTTTTAGGCCTTCTTAGATGAAAGAGCAAGGAAATGTATGTGAACACATATTATATACGTGTCTATATTTGTAGCTCCTACCAGATCTAACCCATCTTTCTGAAGCAGAGCACGAGTTTACACTCCTGTCTCCAACATTAATCCATCTGGACCATTCTGGCTCATATGTAAGGTCCCACTTTGACGGTGAGAAACCTGACCCACCATCCATGTACCTTTGCAATTCCATACATGTGCAGAGTATTTCTGATGTATTAACCCAAATCCCAAGAGGAAGCATTTCCATCTCAATTATAGTGTTTATGTACAGTTCCTCATGCCTCTCATCGTACCATCCATACTCACTTCCGAAGTTACTTAGATAATGAAGAGTAAGGTACAGTGTGGTTTCACAGAGTGTAAGAGGAATGTCCAGAAGACCCCCGAAGTGGGGTTAGGCTTTGCCCAGGAGAAAATGAGGCTTTCCTACCATGGCGGGAGATGGGGAAATGAGGCAGACATGGCCGGTTTGACTGTTTGCTGAAGGGAAGCAGAAGAATTTTTTTCTCTGGTGGTTTCTGGTTGCTGAACCAAATGGTAGATATGGAGGCAGCAAGGGAACATCAGATGGATGGTGGGTTGAGGAGAGGAGAGCTACCAACACAAGTGGCATCCATGAGAAATGGGCATTGTGTTGCAAATATGCATGTGCTGAAACCTAATTTGTGAGAGAGGCAGAGAGCCCACAAGCTTGTGTGTTGGGTGTTTAGGGTACCTACGGGGCAACATCACCTACAAACATCAACTCAAGAGATAATGTTCACGTCAGTTAAAACCCCAGTGAGACGCTGTCCCATGTGTAAGTCACTGGTCAAAAGTGTAAAAGTCTGGAAAATACCGTTGTTGGGAGAAGGTAGAGCCAGGGGAATGGTTCTACATGCTTCAGAGACTGTAAATTAGCTCCGCCAGGGAAGGCAGTTAGCACTGTCCATGGAAGAGGACTGGGTGTCCCCATACCCAGCAGTCTCTCTATCAGGGCGCGTCCCAGGAAAACTACAACACACGTCCACCAGCAGAAATGACCCCAGTGCACAACGAGGCAAGAAGAGCCCAGCTGGCGATTACGGGTGACAATAAGTCAATAGATTGGGGTATAGCCACGCAAGACACTATGATGCATTAGGGAAAGCGAATAAAGCACAGCTAAGCAGAATGACAGGCATGGATTTCAGTACGTGTGTGCGCGTGGGGGGGGGGAGAAATGCACAAATACCACATCTATCCTTACAATTCTCATCAAGTCTCCAAAGTGGGCAGGACTGGATGACTCGTATAGGGATGCCTAGTGTGTCAAATTGTAAGTAAAAGCGTGAAGTAATTATCACGAAGTCAAGGTGATGGTGAACTGGGGAAGAGTCCTAAGTATGGAACGCACACAAAGGACTTCCCAAGTCGCTGTCACTGAGGCAGGGGTGGACAGCATCTGTGTCCTTTCATTTCTTGGGTGCATTTACATATGCAGAAAAGGGGGTGGGGTTGGATGGCATGTGAGGGCGGCAGGTAGGAATAGTGTTTTGAGTGACAAGGACAGTATATTTACAAGGGCCGGGTGGCAAGAGCGCCCAGAGGAATTGAGAAGTGACCACTGTAAATAGATCAACCCTGTTATGTCATCTTAATGTATAGTACACCATTTCCCTTGCAAACAATTGAACAAAACATTCATTTTTGATGTCTTAATTTCTCTTTCTACATATAACAAGGGCACATCTACTATAAAATAAATCCAGCTCTATTTTGTAGCTATAGGTCAGAAAGTCCTTACGGCTAACAGTGTATAATTAGTAAACAGCACATTATCAGCAAATGATACTCATTTCTATTAGACATAAAAAGATATTACTTTCTTCCCAGACATTACAGTAATGTTTATCATTTATTCCTTTTAAGATAATAATTTATAGTGTCTTTCACTAGTAATCTGTACATCCATTAAATGTGGCAAAAAAAATTACACATAAAACACACATAAACTGCTTGCATGCATATTTTAATGACATTTCAACAAAAAACTAAAAAGAATAAATTACTTCTGAATATGCGGATTGCGTGAATTTTGTGTAGGCATCATCTTAAATCCAAAGAAAAAAATTCAAAAGTAATTTTTGGAAAATTATGTAAATTAGGATTCAAATGTAGTAATTTCGGGAGACGCCGGGATAGCTCAGTGGTTGAGCGCTTGCCTCACAAGCCTGAGGTCTGGGGTTCAACTTCCAGCCCCGGCCCGTGTGACCCCAGTTGCTGAACTGAGGCACAAGTGGTTTTGCTTGCTTTATATGAATATAAGACGGGTTGTACAGTACGTCCTCTATTATTTTCTAGTCCATGAAAGAATTAAGCAAGACTGGTGATTTTGTTCCTTAAACTTGTGACAGAATTAACTGGTAAAACCATCTGGACCTGGAATTTTCTTTGTGGGAAGATGCATAATTACAGTTTCGGTTTCTCTCATAATTACAAGGTTCCCCATTTTCTATTGTTGGCTGTTTGTTTTCTATTGTTTGTCCATTTCATCTAAATTGTCAAATGTCTTGCTCATTGTATTGTTATAATTTTCTCCTATGACATCTGTAGTATCTTTATGATACCCTCATTTAGAAAATCATAACGCTCTTTGTGATTAGATTGTTTTTATTGCTCCTGGTATATTTTTCTCTTGATCAGTTTTACCTGAGATTATCAGATTTTTTAGTCTTTCCAAGAATTATATTTTACATTGATTGATTATCTATGTACTTCTACTTTCTAAGTTATTGATTTCTGCATTTATCTTTATTATTTCCAACTTTCTTCTTTTGTGGGGGGCAAATTTCTGTCCTTTTTAAACTTCTTGTGATGGTTCCATTAAAGAGGGTGGCTTCAAAGATGTTCTCAGTCAAATATCAAAAATGAAGTCAGGTTGTTAATTACAACTGGCCTCTTAATGATCCCTCTTTTTTATTATCATCTTTGGAGTTGCTCTTGAGCTAAGGCTGTGCACTATTATATTACAGCCAATGTGATACCAAGTTTCACTTCATTCACAGGGTTTAATTTGATTTAGTTCTCCTTACCCCCTTCCTTTGGGCTATTGCTCTCAGATCTTTTACTTTCACATATATTTTATTTTTATTATTTTTTAAAAGATTTTTTTATTGTTTGAGAAAAGGTAAGAGAGAAGGGAGGAGGGCCCAGAGCCGTGTCCATAGTTGTACATTATTAGTTGTGACATAGTTTCATTCCACACAGGTGGATGTGGGGCCACGCAGGGCAGGATGGGAACAGAATTGGGGACCTCCCGCATGGGAGGCTTGCCTTAGACACCATCCTGACAGTTACATTGCAGTTTAGCATATGGGTTTGCATGGCCAGGGCCAGGATTCGATCCCCAGACCTCAGGGTTGTAAGGCAAGCACTCAACCTGCTGAGCTATCCCAGCCTCCCTACATTTTAATGTCAGTCTGAAAATGTTACAGTTTTTGCCTTAAGAGTCGCAGGGAGTTGGTTACTTTTGGAGGGTCGGGACCAAACTGGCTTCCGCTGGGCTGTAAACCTCAGTGTGGACCCTCCTGGGCCCTCAGACTGTCAGAGAGCTATTGACCTTGACCCTTGTCCTTCAGAATGGACAGATGGCCCCCAGGCCGCGTACACAGCATCTCCCATGACCAAGGGAAGACCTGGTGCGCAGAGCTTCTGCTCTGTGTCGCTAAGACTGTCCTTACTGACCTCATTTGACTGGCATGTGCTATGGAGCCGGCAAGCAACAGGGGAGCCGAGGTCACGGGCCGTTTGCTTGCGTCACTGACGGTTGTGAAAACTCCTGCGTCTTTTTTTTGTCACGAAGTATTTCTGATCTTAAACCGCAGAGGTGCCCCTAGGAAGACCCCCTTCCCGCCACTGGATTTCCTCCCGAGCAACCTGCAAAGCAGCCTGCAGGGGGCGCTGTGTGCAGCGTGGCCGGCTGCTCTGCATTGAACAGTCACAGCCCAGACCTTCCCAGCCTGGGTGTGTCCTGACCCAGCTCCATGGACGCTCAGGGCCCCTGTGAGCAGCCGGTGGCCCGGCACTACCTGCTCATAGCACTCCGGGCATTTGCAAACGTCTCTGCCGTTTCAGGGCATCAAGAAGGCGTCCTTCAGGGAAGCCGGGATGGCTCAGTGGGTTGGGCGCTCACTTTGCAGCCCCGGGGACCGAGGATCGAGTCCCAGCCCCGGCCCGTGCGGACCCATATGCTGAACTGGGGAGTGCCCCCAGTTCAGTTCTCACCGGGGTGAGACCCCGGCCCAGTTCCTGCCCTGTGCAGCCCCGCGCCCACCTGTGGAATGAAACTATGTGGAAAAACCAATGATGTGCAACTATGGAGACGGTTCTGGGCCCTCCCCCTTCTCTCTGTCTCTGACTCTGTATCTCTGTCTCTCTCTGTCAAAAAAACAATAAATAAATCTTTAAAAAAAAAAAAAAAAGAAGGCGTCCTTCCACCCTCTGTTTCGGTGAAGCGTGTGTAGAGTGTTGGAGCAGGGGTCCCTAACCCCCTGCCACAGACGGTGGCCTGCCAGGAGCTGGACTGTGCAGAAGGAGGTGAATGGCGACAAACCCGGGAAGCTTCATCTGTATGTACAGCCGCTCCGCATGGCTCCCAGGATGGTCTGAGCTCCCCCTCCTGTCAGACCCCCAGCAGCGTTCGATTCTCATGGGGGCGCTCGAACTGTATGGTGAACTGTGCGTGCGCACCCCCCTAAGACCTTGTCTTCCAGGAAACGGGTACCTGATGCCCAAAAGATTGGGGACCCTTGCTTTAGGGGACGTGGAAGGGTGTTCTGCAGCCCATGTGATGAGTGACAGGGCCCAGTCTTATCATTCTAAGAAGATATGCTGTCGCCTAGGCCGCAGTTTGCCGACCACTGGCCCTAGTGTAACAGGGAATGTGGGAGGTCCATGGCTATAATTATGCCCCAGAGAGCTCCCTCGGGGTGCTGGGTGGTGGACAGATTGGAGGGGGTTGTTGGGGCGTCAGGGTTTCAGAGGCCACCGTTTAGGTTTATTGCAACAGTCCTGTTGGTGAGGCCCTGAGTGGGCCATGTGGTGTGGACACCACATGGGATGGGAGAGGGGACCAGGATGATCGTGTTGTCTTTCCTGGACATACTATAGTAGGCACTGTGTCCAAACAACACAGAGCAGGCAGGACACAGCGAGTTTGGTTTGGTTTTCTTCTTCAAGAAGTTACAAACAACTGAAAGAGGGGCTGATAAATCACGTATGACATGATAATACCCCCTGTGGAGAAGCTGGCTTCAGGACCCGGGGTAGGGGGTTGTGGTAACCTGACATGATGACAGAAAGAACAAAGCTTTAGGGGATGAAATTACACATATTAAACCAAGAGCCTATTTTAGGCACCACGTTGCATTTGACCGGGAGCCCAAACCAGATGGTAGGAGGCAACGGACCGGACCACAGCTCTCTGAAGTGTCTCAACTTGGAACTTCCAATCCTCCGGTTCGCCAAATGCTGACAGCATATCTCCCGCCTGCCTGGCTGCATAATCATTTGCATCCACCTCAGTTGTTTAGGTCTTTAATTATAAGAGAAATCCAAACATATGGTACAGATTCGAAAGAAATCACACAGTCGATGGAAGCAGAAATTCCAAAGTCAATGTTTGCTTCCCCACCTCTATTTTCTCATTGTATTCTTCTTCTGTGACAATCGCTGAGTATGGGTTTTAAGCTCTCATGGATACAAAACACGCACCCAACAGTACATATTCAGGAGACACCCTTGAACATCTGTGCTCAGACCCATGGAAATGAACTAATTCTCACAAGCAGAATGATTGTATCTGAGGCTGTGTTCGTTACAGTTTTAAGAGCTCTCACGAAATTGGTCTCCAACAATTATTGCACCATTTTTTCTCCTATCCACAGCTATTTTATGCATGTATGTATGCTTGGGTGTCTATGTATGCCACTTTATTACATACGTAGCCGTGCCATTTCATTGTGATTTGATTTGCATTTCCCTCATGATGAATAATGTTGCACATTTTATACGTCATCCATGTATCTTTAGTGAAGTAAGCATTCACATACTTCGCTTGGTTGTGACTGGATTGTTGCTTTTCTTACTGGATTCTGTCGATTGTTTATATAGTCTACATACAAGTCTTCTGTCAAATGCTTTTGTAAACAGTGTCTCCCAGTCTGTGGTTTGTCTTTATAGTCTGTTCACGGTGTGTGTTGTACAGGAGACATTCTTAAATTTGATGTTCTCCCATTTATTCGTTGATTTGGAATGGATTCTGTTTTTGATATTACATCTAGAAAATTGTTGCTAAACCCCCAATCACGTCTATGGCCCATCGTTTTAGTACAAAATGCAAAGTAGTGAGGTCTGGGTGAAGGGGATGTGTGTGTGTGTGTGTGTGTGTGTGTGTGTCTGCTTTTCATTTTTGTTTTTTGTTTTTTGATGTTTGATTGTTCCAGGACCATTGTTGAGAACTGTAACTTCTCCTGTATAAAAGCACTGACCATAGACTTATAGATGAAGCCATTTCTGGACTTTGTTATATTTCTTTGTTCTCAGTGTGTCATTTCACCAATACCACATTGTTCTGATTAATGTAGCTTTTCGGTTAAGTCCTTAAATCAGACAATGAGAGTCCTCCAAATATATTGTTGACAAAATTGTTTTGGATAGTCTACTACCTTTTACTTTCCATATACATTTAATACAGGTACAGATCAATTACTAACTGGAGGGGACATTGAATAAGTCACTTAACCTATGTTCCTTGAACTTTAGTTTCTTCATTTTTAAACTTTTTTTTTTTTTTTTTTTTATTTATTTTTTTATTTTTGACAGAGAGAGAGATACAGAGACAGAGACAGAGAGAGAACTGAACTGGGGGAGCTCCCAGTTCAGCATATGGTTCCGCACGGGCCGGGGCCGGGATTCGATCCCTGGTCCCTGGCGCTGCAAAGTGAGCGCTTAACCCACTGAGCCATCCCGGCTTCCCCAGTTTCTTCATTTTTAATGCAATGGTAAAAACAAACAAACAAAACAAACAAACACACAAAAAATGTTTTCTGATAACCTTGCATGTGGATTGTGAAGCTAGTCATTTTTATTATGAAAAATTTCAGATGTACAGGAAAGTTGAAATAATTATGCAATAAAGATCTTCGGTCCGCGGGGTTGCAAGATGAGCTCTTAATCCACTAAGCCATCCTGGCTTCCCCCTGTCCCATGATTTTTTAGTTTTGAAAAGTCTTGGCCAATTGTCTTGCACAGTGTCCAACACTCTGGATTTGTAAGCTCTTTGTCGTGATTGGATATTTCACATGCCCCTTCATGCCTCACTTTTTCCTGTGATCTGAAAGTTAGAGCTCCCTGATGTCTTTAGATTCAGGGAAACTTCCGGTGAGAATGCTTCAAAGTGATGCTGCTTGCTTCTTACTTCATCTCATCGGGAAGCCCATATGGCCCCTGGAGGTCCCATGTGGTGGCTAACAGACCTTCCATTGTGAGGACACATTGTGAGGACATGTTGTCCTCTTGCAACAAGCAAGGGCTCTTTGCAAAGACCTTTTGGCACCCTGCCACGATCCTGTTTCCTACCACTACTCTCCTAATAGCTTGGGCATTCCTTGATCCTTATTTCTTTTTGGGTTTTTTTTTAATTGTTTTTGACAGAGAGCTAGAGAGAGAGAGAGAGAGATACAGAGACAGAGAGAGAACTAAACTGGGGGCACTCCCCAGTTCAGCATGTGGGTCCACACCGGCCGGGGCCGGAACTCGATCCTCGGTCCCCGGCGCTGCAAAGTGAGCGCTTAACCCACTGAGCCATCCCAGCTTCCCCTTGATCCTTATTTCAATCAATAATTACATTGAAGAATTGTGTATTTGTTTTTAAGATTTATTTTTTTATTGTTCAAGAAAAGGTGAGAGAGAGAAAGACAGAAGGGGGAGGGCCCAGAGCAGTCTCCATAGTTGTCCATCAGTAATTGGGATACGATTTCATTCCACACAGGTGGATGTGGGGCCACACCAGGCAGGAACCGAACCCGGGACCCTCCCACATCGGAGGTGAGAACCTTCACAGCAGAGCCGTCCCAGTGGTTACCAGTTGCGCTGCAGTTCAGCTTCTGAGGTTGATGGGGCTGGGAATTGAACACCAGACCTCACGATTGCAAGGCAAGTGCTCAACTGCTGAGCTTTCCCTGCATCTCCCATTGATCCTTATTTCAGTCAATCCTTACATCAAAGAATTGTATACTTTTTCAACTGCTCTATACATCAAAGGAGTTCATTTACGTCCGAGGACCTCACAGGCATCACCACGAGTTTCTAAAAATTATTTGTCAGATAAACTCATGGGGCACAGTACTCCTGTTCTCCCTACTGTGGGGCTCAAGTGGCAGATGGCAGGAGGGGAATGAGAGGGGGGCTCCCAGGGCCGCTTTTAGAAGAGATTCCAGGCGTGGTAAACAAGCTCCATTCTCATTCCGTTGTCACCATGACAACATAAGCGAGTCAAGAACCTTCCCATTTCACCAGGCCTGCCTAGGCTCTTGTCTCTGGTTCCATGGAGAGGAACATCCTTCATGCTTATTATAATCCACTTAAATGTAATGTCCAGGAGCTGGAGGGGGTGACCGGGCAAGATATGTGCTGAGGACCCTGGGTCACACGAGGGACGGACTGGGTACCCTTTTCTCTATTTAATGTAACACGGATATTATTTGCCCCAATAGCTCATAGCCGGTTATTTTGCAAGTGCTTTTTCTGTTCTCTTGACAGCTTGGTGTGGTCCTAGACTCAATTCGATGGGATGCATATTAAAAAGAAAGAAACAATCCGCCTCATTGCAGAACGGAAACATCTACATGTCGATCCCTGGGTGTTATCTATGCAACAAGCATCCACCTGAAGAGATGGGAGGAGAAGGCAGCCTCTGGGGGCCTCAGGGTCAGGAAACGTCATGTCCTGAGTCGCCGGGGCTTCCCGTTAGCCTCCTTGAAGAAGACAGTGACCCAGAAATGCCAATCAGAAAGAAAAAAAAAACCCAAGAAAAGCCAACCAGACAGGAAACAAGCAGCCTTGCAGGACACAGACTTTGAGATGAAAACTCCATCACCGAGCCCAGTCTCAGCTCCCTAGAGGGGCGCCTGACCCCAATTTTGATACCATGCTCTTGTGATCTGAAATGAAATCAGGGGGGAGGGGGCGGGGGGTCGCGTGGGTACACAGGACCACCGTGCTATTTTGGCCACTGCTGCTGAATATGATTTCAAAATGTGACGTTAAATAGGGAAAGCCAGGCTGTGGGATGCTACGTGTCCCTTTTCAGCCAGGGGCTCGGTCGTCACGTGGGGGTATGTGGACAGGGTTCAACTTTCTGTGGCAGAACGAGAAGAAATAGCTGCCTTCCTCTTTCATTCTGGTACCATGTCCTTAAAATGTAGGCTTGTAAGGAGGAGCCGTGGAAAACTGGCAAGTTCATGTTATTATTTTAATAATTGTTCAGTGTCTCGGGGTGTCCAATCTCACCATACGTGGTCTCTGTGTTGCATTGCGTGCTCACCACCCAGAGTCAGTTCTCCTTCCATCACCATGTATTTGATTCCTCCTCCCTACTCTCCCCTCCCCCTTTACCTTCAGGTCAGCACTACACTATGGAGTGTGTCCAAGAGTTTGTTTCTTTGTTGCTTTCAGTTTTCTATTCCACCTATGAGTGAGTGAAGGCACAGGGTTCTCGATTTTCTTTGACTTATTGTGCTGTGGGATGATCTCAAGGTCCAACCATGTTGTCACAAATGGGAGTAGTTCATCTTTTCTCATGGCCAAGTAATATTCCCTTGTGTAAAATGTACCACAACTTCTTTATCCAGTCATCTATCAAAGGACACTTTGGTTGTCTCCACGAGTCACCGTGAACAGTGCTGCGATGAACATTGGGGTACAGATACCTTTGGGGACTAAGAAAGTTCTTTTTCTTTAAAGATTTTATTTTGTTTGAGAGAAGATGAGAGAGAGAGAGAGAGAGAGAGAGAGAGAGAGAGAGAGAGAGAGAGAGAGAAGGGGGAGGGCCCAGAGCCGTCTCCATAGTTGCACATCATTAGTTGTGACATGGTTTTACTCCACACAGGTGAGTGTGGGGCTGCATGCCTTCTCCATGGGAGGCAAGAACCTTCGCTGCTGATCCACCCCTGCAGCTACCAGTTGCACCACAGTGCAGTTCAGCATATGGGTTGGCTGGTCCCTCTGCCCTCAATGAGCTCCCAGAAGTGGTGCCTTCACTGGGCCCAGTATCTGCTTGCTGTTCCTACTTCCTGTCTCCCCGGTTCCTATTTAAGGTGGCCGTCAGGGTTCCGATGCTTGTAAAACCTGTTTCCTCCAAATGTTGCCTAAATAGACTCACACTCTGGAAATTCGTTCCTCTAATCATTCCTTTATGTCAGCAAATACAGCTCGGAGTAAGAGCTGAACATCCAACAGGGTCATTTATAAAACGAGAGTCTTTAGTCAAGAGAAAAGCCAAGGAAGAGTCTGAAAGATGAGGTCTGTTCAACAGAGCTGGCCTTTTTTTTTTTTCCCTAAAGTTTTGGGTTTCCTTGTATGTTTTTTATTTATTTATTTTATTTATTTATTCTTTTATTGTTTTTGACAGAGAGAGAGAGAGAGAGAGATACAGAGACAGAGAGAGAACCGAACTGGGGGAGCTCCCAGCTCAGCACATGGGGCCCCAGGACTCGATCCTCGGTCCCCGGCGCTGCAAAGTGAGCGCCCAACCCGCCGAGCCATCCCGGCTTCCCCGGAGCTGGCCTTTTATCCACGGACTATCCAGGGGACAGACGACATTGGGACATCAGAGGCTGTGACTGCGGGACCTGACTGCTCCTCTAGGGACCCCTACATTGGGCGTGGCCCCAAACTTGGAGTACCCAATCCGAACGACACGGATGAGGGTTCAGTGACGCGCCAGATCCCCATGGAGTAATTATCTTCGTAAAATTCTCTCCTTGTGGGATATTTTAACATGCTTTGTTGTTTCCCCTTTTCGTCACCAAGTGAGTTCTAGGCAACGCTGGAGACTGTTCGTCACGCCCCCTCTCCCTCAGAGTAAGGTGCAAAATCAAAGAATGACGAGGGGAGAGGAGGTCTGACAGTCGCTAAAAAGTGACTTACTCCTCCAGGAGGAACTCACGTTGCAGCGAAAACCACTTCCCAAATCGGGGAGGTGGGGGGCCAGGAATGAAACGGCCCCCGAGGGTGTGTCCCAGACTCTGGGAGGGGCCTGGGTGTATTTGAATGACAGGCGAGCTGTTGGCTGCCATAGCAACCATTCACTCTGGCTGCCGTTTCTCAACACCTCAGGGCAATCTTGCAGGTTAAGAGCGGGATCTTTGGTTTTTGTATTTTTTTTTTCTTGCCTCAAGCCCCGTGGGCTTCTCTTTTTCCTGAAAGCCGAGTTCGGTGGGGCTTTGCCGAGATCAGAAAACATTAGAACTAGAGGTAACATCGCTAGACACGCGAGTCCATCAGTCACTACGATGGATGCCATTTATTGAATGCTGACCTCCTGCCAAGTATTTCTACATATTTTCTCATTGGGTGCATGCCTGCTGCGTTCATTGCATAGATGGAGCATCAAGATTTCAGGACATAGAGAACTTGTTCAAGTTCATAGGTCACCACTGCACCACCTGTCACCTGAAAACCAGGTCACCGAAGGGTCCTGTAAAGTCAAAGTCTATTGCTCTAGTTCCCATTGGTGGCCTGACGACATTTCCATGACTTATTTGTCATATATCAACCTTGCATGTGCACATGTCAGGATTTTATGGTCCTGGTCCCGCAGAAGACACGAGAAATGGAAAGATCTCAGGGATCCGTGAGCAAACACTTCGAGAAAGAAGAGGGCCATGCTCTCTGCTCGGGATTTAAAAGGAATTGTCTCCATACAGAGACAGCAGGAGCTGGTCTTTGGATAGCTACTTTTGGATAGCTACTTTTTGGTTTTTGGATCGCTGTGTTTGCTACTTAAACAAAGAGCGTGGGTAAGAACCACAATCAAAGGGCTCCCAGGCGCTGGAACCCCACAGGTGCAGAAACTGAGCTATTCGCTGCCCCAGTGGCGTGACTGCTAAGATCCAGCACGTACTGAGACACACCAAGCAGCATCGCCACCGATTTCTGGCTCACGGGGGATACAAACTTGTTTACCTTCCATCTAGACTTCTTAATGTTCGCTTTCCGCTCTCATCGAGATTGCACGGACCACATGCATGACCTACTTCTGCGGTAGTGTTTGATTTGCTTGTCGTTATAGCCCTTGCAGTGTCCTGATCACTGGCGTGGTCCCCCAGGATGCTGGGTTTTTTTTCTTCATGTTATTGTTCCCCACATTGCACAGTGCTGGGGCCAGTGGGCAGGCTGCTAATGATGGTGGTGCCAGTGAGCTGGAGATGCCTTCTAGGTCAGCATCAACTCGTTTACAAGATTTGTCCAGGGGCTGCCAGGCAGGTCTTGTTATGAAGAGCTGACCCTTGGTATGGTGCTAGAAAACGTGGCTTTCCTTGATAATGTCCTGGAAGAAGAAAGATTCTTCCAGGGGCCTCATCAGAGTCTGTCATTTGAGTCCTATGGAATAGAGTCCTTTGAGTGAAATGAAATCTTCCTGGGATGCACTGATTTTTAGATGCCTCTGTTGGTCAGTGTATACTGCCATGACAGATATACCCTAGCCGGGGTGGCTGGAACAGCAAGCATTTACATCTCACAGTTCTGGGGGTTGCACGTCCATGATTAAGGTGGGGTGTCGAGGGACAGCTCTCTTCCTGGTTTGCAAATTGCCATCTTTTTATTATAAGGTCATAGGGCAGAGAGAGGGGAGGTCAGAGAGAGGGGAGGTCAGCTCTCTTCCAACTCTTCTTATAAGGACACTAAAGCCATTAGGAGGGTTCCACCTTCATGACATTAATACCATAACATTGAGGATTAGGATTTCAACAGGAATTGTAAGGGAACACAAACATGTCCAATATAACAATCGCCTAATTCAAAACTTATGTTGAAAAACCTGTGTAGGACTTACTAGCAATAACAAGGATTGATGGAGACTATATACTGTGTGTGGATTTATGTTCTTTTTTTTTAAAAAAAAGATTTATTTTATTGTTTTTGATAGAGACAGAAAGACAGAGAAAAGGGGGAGGGTCCAGAGCAGTCTCCATAGTTGCATGTCATCAGTTTTTGTTCCACATAGGTGGGCAAGAACCAAACTGGGGGCCTCGCCTATGGGAAGCTCACCCCAGTTTAGGATATGGGTCCCCACAGGCCAGAGCTGGGACTCGATCCTTGGTCCCTAGGGCTGCAAAGTGAGCATTTAACCCAATGAGCCATCCTGGCTTCCCCTCTTTTATGTTCTTATCAACCTCAGGAAGTAGGGATTCTTTATCATCCTTGCTTTGCAGTTAAAAAAATTGCCACGAAGACAGAATCAACTACCTTTCTGAGTGTAGGGGCTGGGTTCCAATGCAATGAACGTGTACCACGTGGGATGCTGAAAGGAGACCATCAATGTAAATAGAGATGTCACACAGGCGGGGTCTTACCTGACAGAACTCAGTGGAATCGGCATGAAACATCACAAAGCTTGACCAGTCATCAGGAAACCAGCCCCAAATTAATTAAATTGATGGTATAGAAAAAAGCGTAGATGTGGGTGCTGGGATAGCTCAGTGGTTGAGCACTTGCTTCACAATCGCATGGTCGGGGGTTTGATTCCCAGCCCCAGGCCTGTGCAACCCCATAGGCTGAACTGCAAAGTAACTGGTAACCGTTGGGGTGGCTTGGTGGAGAAGGGTCTTGCTTCTCATGGGAGAGGTTCCGTTCCTGCCCTGTGTGGCCCCACATCCAGGTGTGTGGAGTGAAACCATGTCCCAACTAATGATGGACAACTATGGAGACTGTTCTGGGCCTTCCCCCTTCTCTCTCTCACCTTCCTTCAAAAACAATAGAATAAAAAACCTTTTTTTTTTTTTAAAGAAGGGTGGCGATGAATGTTTTTTATTCTTCTGGTTTGAGGAAATGCACATAGTCGAACCTAATTCATCTCCACCTCCACCTCTGTGGAGTGAGACCTTGGCTGGTGGAGCGAAGCACTTGGCTCGTGGGGAGGCGGGGGATGCTAAGAAGGCTGAGCACACAGCCCCCCCTAACCCTGCTCACTTTTGAAGCCCTTGTGTATAGGGAGGCTCTAATTTACTTAGAGAGTGTTGATATGTTAATTATGAATCACTTTCATTACTCTCACCTACTCATTAGAGTAACTCCCCCAAGGAATTCCCTCAACCTTTCCCTCTGTACTAATTACGAGTCTAGCCTTCAAGTACTATGGGCCTGGAATCCAGAATTTCAGCCTGACTGTGAAATTTGGACACGTCCCTTAGCCTCTGCCCTTTACCTGTAAAATGGGGATGATTATATCCTTCCCTGGTCTGCAAGGTGGGGACAGCCAATATCGCCCCACCCCCCACCCCCAAGGCTATGATGAGTCTGCAGTGGAAGTTTTTACATTCCACGAACCTGCATTCTGATAGTTCACTAATCCCAACCATCTCCTTTCAATAAACACAAACATAGCAGCATTTTCCTTTTCCAGTTTCTTTGCCTCTTAGTTCAGATTCCTTTCCTTGGAGAAGTCTGTTGTGTGGTGATTTTCCTGGCATTGCCTTGACGACCCTTCAATTGCACAATGGTGAAACCAACTGCAGGTGTGGGAGTAGAGGTTTCTGTCCACATTGTGAGAGAAGGTGAGTGAGAGAGAGAGAGAGAGAGAGAGAGAGAGAGAGAGGAAGGGAAGGGCCCAGCGCAGTCTCCATAGTTGTACATTAGTTGTGACATGGTTTCCTTCCACACAGGTGAATGTGGGGCCGCGCAGGGTGGGAACGAAACTGGGGGCCTCCCACATAGGAGGCGAGAACCTTCACCATTGAGGCATCCCGGTGATTACCAGTTGCACCACAGTTCAGCATATGGGATTGCATGGGCCAAGGCCAGGAATTGAACCCCAGACCTCATGATTGCAAGATAAGTGCTCAACTGCTGAGCAATCCAGGCATCCTTAGTGATTCTGTTTCTGTTCTCCAGTTTTCTCTGTTTTATTGCTTCAGAAGCCCTCTCCCATCTCAATTGCACTAATAAAACCTATAATGACATTTCTTAATGCACATACAATGGGATACTAAAATATATTAGGTAATCAAAAGGTTGACCCCATGGTCAATTATGTCTGAGAAGTTCTGTGTTAAAGAAAGTTAAGAAAGGGACTGAAGAAGTAAAATACATGGAAGAAAACATTGGTCCTAAACTTGTGGACCTTGGTCTCAGAGAGACTATTACGCATCTGACCTCAAAGGCAAGAGAAGTAAAAACAAAAATAAATGAATGGGACAATATCAAACTAAAAAGCTTCTGCACAGCGAAAGAAACATTAGCAAAACAAAGAGACAACCAATCAAATGTGAGAAAATATTTGCAAACAAAATCTCCAATAAGAGGCTAATACTCCAAAATACATAAAGAACTCATATAACTCAACAACAAATGATAGAATTAAAAAATGTTCAGAGGACATACAAATGGTCAACAGCTATATGAAAAAATATTCAACTTCACTAACTATTAGGGAAATGCAAGGGAAAACCACAATAAGGTACCACCTCTCATCCATTAGAATGACTATCATCAATAAGACAAGGAATAACAAGTGATGAAGAGGCTGTGGAGAAAAAGGAACCCTCACACACTGCTGGTGGGAATATAAACTGGTACAACCACTATGGAAAACAAAATGGAGGTTCCTCAAAAAATAAGAATAGAGTTATCATACGACCCAGCAATCCCTCTTCTGGGAAGTCTGAAAACATTATCCATAAAGATATATGTATCCCAATGTTCATTGAAGCATTATTCATGGTAGCCAAGACATGAAAATGACCAAAGTGTCTTTTGATAGATGACTGGATAAAGAAGATGTGGGACATTTACACAAGGGAAAATAACTCAGCCATAAGAAAAGATGACATACTGCCATTTGCAACAATATGGATGGATGTTGAGATTATCATGCTAAGCAAAATAAGTCAGGAAAAGATGGGAACCATATGACTTCACGCATATGGGGACATAAAACTGAAAGCAACAAATGAACAAGAGAAACAAATAAAAACTCACAGACACAGACATGGTTACGGGTTACCAGGGGGTAAAGTGGGGTGGGGGGTGGTAAAGAGAGTCAAATATATGGTGCTGGATGGAGAACTCCCTCTGGGTGGTGAACATACAGTGCAATATACAGAGGCTGTGTTATAGAATCATACACTTGAAACCTATATGATTTTACTAATCAATGTCACCCGAATACATTTAATTTAAAAAAAGAGAGGCCTTTTAGTGAGGACTCTCTGTGTCTCTTGTATGCTAATAAATTGCAAATTGCTAAAGGGTGATTGTGAGGTGCAGAGAGCAGGAGTGGCCAGAAGCTCCTTGTTCCCTGAGACCCCCCTCCCACACTGGAAGAAATTTCCTTTTAGAAGGACACGATGCTGTATTTCCTGAATAAATGGATGGATGGGTAAATGAATGGATGGATGGATGAATGGATGGATGGATGGATGGATGGATGGATGGATGGATGGATGACAGATGGATGCATGATTGAATACATGGATGGATAATGGATGGATGAATAGATGGATGGATGGATGGATGGATAGATGGATGACAGATGGATGAATGATTGAATACATGGATGGATAATGGATGGATGAATAGATGGATAGATGGATGAGTGGATGGATAGATGGGTGGATGGATGACAGACAGATGGATGAATGGATGGATGGATGATTGAATGGATGAATGATGAATGGATGAAAAGAGTGCATGAGATAAATTGCACATAGACCTCTACACAAGGAGTTCCCAAGCCAGATGGGGGAGCAGTTACTCCCACAACTAACCCACAGAAAGTCAGGTCTGGGTAAGGAAAAGTGGGGTTCACCTCACACCACAGAAGCATGGTGGCCGGGGGTGGGTGACGGAAATGTGGCTGTGAAGTCTGGAAAGTGCCATGGGAGAGGAGGTGACAATCTGAATTCTCAAAAAACACAGTCCTGTGTAATTGGGAAAAGTGCTCTTAGGGGTTCAAAAGAGTGTGTGTGGGGGGTATTTAAATCTTCACTGAATAAATAAGCTACAAAAATGTTAGGAATATGATGCTTCAATTCTGCCAGCTTCCAAGCTCCCATGAATAAAAACAGATGATCAGAAAACACATTTCTGAGTGTTATGTATAAAACTGTCCCAAATCTAAAAGGAGATTCTGTGCTTGCTACAGGAGGACCAACATGCCTGTTTCTCTTTCCAAGGCATTTCTTCCTTTCCTCTTCTTTTTTTAAACTGTTGAATTACATTGGTAATTCATTTGAATTACATTTGAAAAGTCAATGAAACTTCTACATGCAATTATATTTTGGACCCATCTGTTGCTTTGCATTGATCTATCTGCCTATTCTCGTGCCAGTTCCATACTAACCGGATTAGTAAATCTTGAAATGGGTAGTGTATCTTTAACTTTGTTCTTGTCGTCAACATTATCTGGCTATTCTAGGTTCTTGGCATATTTATGTGAGTTGTAGGATCAGCTTTTATAATGAGATGTTGATATTGATGTATCGGTTGAAAGCGATCCCAATCAACTTGAGTTCAGTCGCTAGATCCATACGTAGCAAACTGGCATCTGACATGCCAATAGTTAGTCTTCTGATCCATGCTCATGATATATCACGGACTTACTTGTCTTCAATCATTTCTCTCAGGCACCTTTTGTGGTTGTCTTGTAGGCCTTCTTGTCCTATTTATCCCTCCTTTGATTTTTGTATATTGACCTGTATCCTTGCTAAATGCACTGAGTTTATTCGCTCTTCACGGTCGTTGGTAAATGTCTTGGTGTGTTTCTTTCCTTCTCAGAACCCGCCTCTCCCCCAACCACGCATGCACAGGCTTGGGGACCACGGGAAGGAGGCTTGGGCTGCAGCAGGCCCCAGCCATGCATCCCCAGGACGGTAGGAAAAAAACATCAGGGCCCCGAGGCCACGCCCAGCTCCCATGAGGCAGGGTTCAGGAATGCCGTGCTGGAGTTCAGCTGATGATCAGCATTGCCGGGATGTAACTTGGTGTTGTTGTGTCAAAATTGAGTTTCTGGGGGGCAGGATGTAAAACAGAACACCCTGTGTTTTCGTCTCCTCCTTCGCCAGTGCTAGAGCTTTGCTGGTGGGCTCAGAAGGCCTTTTTAAGAGCACAGCCTTTGAGGTTTCCCACCAGGTGTGCCCCACAACTCAGCCCCAGGCACACCACTTCTGTCACCGTGGGTAAGGCTGGGCCACTTATTTATAGTCTGTCCTCCCCCTATACAAGGCCCGCTGGGGATCCATACTAATGACTTCCAGCTGTGGGAGGCCTGACGCTGTCTCCATGGTGACGATTGACGCTTGGGTCTCCTAGGAGACCGTTACTCCTGGGACAGACTGCAGATGCCTCTTGGTGCCCCAAATGCACAGCGCTTTTCCTTCTCACACTGAGCCGTGCCCTGAATTTGTAAGAGAAAATGACATTTTTTCTAACAATTCTTTTCCTATGGCGGAAAGAGATCACATGGATATTCCAAAGGGGAGAGAGAGAGAGGCCTTAAAGGGAGTGGGGGAAAACAGTTTTTAAATTGCAACATAAACAGCCCGGAAGAGGACTTGCTGAGCCTCAGGTGAGGCATGTATGGTGTTTTAGGGACCGTTTGGCCCAGTGGGTGAAGTTTGGGAGCTACTTCCATTTCCTCACGGGGTGATTTATAGTAATCACGTGATCACGTGATGGGGGCTGGGTTTCAGGACACAGGGACCTCATGCATTAAGTTGTCAGTTGCCATTAATGCATTAGACCCACGAGGTGCTTCGGTGCTGGGGGTAGAGTCAGTGCTCACACGTGGAAAAGGGACAGTCGCAGGGAGGCAAAGCCCCCATGTGTCTGTCTGCTCAGGAAGCTTCTTGTTTTCACAGAATTAAGAACGGATTCATCTCACGTTCTTCCACCAGAGGGCTGCCTGTCATTACTGCTGACTGCTCACTGCAATCCCCTGACTGCATGTGGGGGGCTGACACGACCCTCCCTGCACAGCCCACGGTCCCACGACAGCTCCTGGTGAATGATTACCGTCCAGGACTCATTTCTAAGCACCAACGGCACCCAGGTGACCTGCAAGGACCGTGGCCGGCCTCTTCTTTCCGAAAGATCATCATTTTTTTATTTTATTGTCTTAGAGGTGAGAGAGAGAGAGAGAGAGAGAGAGAGAGAAGGTGGGAAGGGCCCAGAGCAGTTTCCATAGTTACACATCATTAGTGGTGACATGGTTTCAGAGCACACAGGTGGATGTGGGGCCACGTGGGGGTGGGAACCGAATCCGGGACCTCCCGCATGGAAGGCAAGAGCCCGGTTTGGGCACTGTTGACTAAGCAAGTTACCAAAACCCACGGTTCAATAGCCAAGCTTTCTAGGACAAGAGTTCCTCTCTCTCACTCACCAATGACCTCAGGGGCCGTGAGTTCTCCATGAAGCAGCAGTACTTCATTTAAAATACCAATTTCAGGATGCCAGGATAGCTCACCAGTTGAGTGCTTGTGGTTTCATTCCACACAGGTGGGCAGGGGCCGCCCCCATGGGAAGCACACCCCCACTTCAGCCTATGGGTCCACACAGGCGGGGGCCGGGATTCCATCCTCAGTCCCCGGGGCTGCCAAGCCAGCACTTAACCCGCTGAGCCATCCCAGCTTCCTGAGCATTCTTCTGAAAGAATTAAGGTATACTCTCCCTTCTAGCCCTGGGACCCTCCCACTGTCTGCCTGCTGGTCCCAGAGTTACTCTGGACCCTGACTGTGTCCCCTGTCCCCTTCTCCAAAGGGGCATGGTTGCTGTAGAGATCTGCCCCAGTTGCACCATGACATGGGTGCTGGATGGGGCAGAAAACTCCTTTTTCAGTTCCTTGGTCTCTGGAGCCAAAGGGCCTGTGTTCATACCCCATGAAGACTTGCCCTGTACGTGTTGATGGCTACAAATGGCACTGGAGGCAATTTTGTGCCGAGAGGATGAGTATAGAAAGGAGATTAAACATAAGGGTGAACTGTGATCAACAAGAGCAGGTGCCATTCACCCTTTCCCAGGCCCCGCCCCCCTGTGGACATTGGGGTGAACATCGGGGTGAACACCGGGGCGGCCGGTGGGCTGAAGACAATGTTTCCCTTCTACGTGGGTGTAGGAAAAATCTGGTCCTCAATTTTCCATGCTCTGTCCTCCCACCACGATATACCCTGCAGTTTGGGTTAAGATAGGCATGAAACCTATTAGCCTGAATGTCCCAGTGACATCATTGACATAGGCCGAGACCTCCTGCGAGTGACAAAAACATACACGTGTAAGCCATCTGGATTCTGAGCTATTGGTTACCACAGCGAGCCCTCTCATCGTGACAAACATATGACTCATATGCGGTGGCATCACAAGAACTTGTCAACATATGTACTAACCCCCTAGGAATCTAGCTTAAAATATAAAATGTCAGAATCCGATGTTGAGTTCTGACTAGTAGGACTTGCTGGTCTGTGACCTCCACTGGGTACTGATTGCATAACGTTTCACTTTTGGGTGGGGTTGTGCATTCTACTTGCTACACTGTTGCTTGCTGTGGAAATGTCTCCAGAGGATTTTCTACGGTTTTGCCACACAAAACTTTCAGAAGCCAAGCATGGTAGCATTCTCCTCATAAGGAGAAAGGAATCAGAGAATGAAATCGTACTTTTCTGTGTATAAGACGTCTCCATGTATGAGACGCCTCCTACTTTTCTAACCCAACATTACGAGATCAGTACACGGGTGGCTTTCATGTGTAAGACAACCTCCGATTTTTGATTAGACAAAAGTTAGACAAAAGTATCCTCTTATACAAGGAATGTTAGACCAAAGTATTACCTTATACAAGGAAAAATATGGTCATTTCCCAGAACACACTCACACTTACTTACAGAGGAGCTTTCAAATAGAGATGGCAACAACATAAATATTTGAAAATGACATTAGTAGAGCTGGAAAGTTCCTCTCTGTGGTCCAGGGTTTCCCACATACTGAGGACAATGGACATACGGGTCATGCTAGGAATGTTATTTTGTACGTCATTCCTCACAAGACTCTGAACTCTCCGGACGGAGGAGGCAGGGGGGTGAGGAGTGCTTCTTCCATGTGTCCTCATTATGTAGCACACTTTTTACACCCCCCAGGTGGCCAATACAACAGCACACACTCACATGTATCGTTTTCTTTGCTCAAAGCACAACCTGTGATGTGGGAATTATTCCCATATCACAACACGGACCCCTGGGTTCTAGGAAAGTGGGGAATTTGCTCAGACTCAAGTCATAATAACGGGGTAGAGCGAATAGTCTTACTCAAGGATACCTCCCCTCAATGTTTATATCATGTCTTCATCTATGTTTCAACACTGTTGAGTGAGTCACGAGGGCAGACACAAAGTACATTCCACTATAGCAATCCCTCCACTGGAAGAATTGAAGAAGGACGCTCTTTGGTTGAAAACAAATGTAACACATATTCCCATTTATATAATTCCTTCATATTTTGACTTCATCCTTAATGGCAGAAGAAGTACAAGATCAAGTAGCGCCCCCTTCAGGACGCCTCCAGGTCCTAACTTTGCCTCTGGGTCCGAATTGGAGCATTTTCCCTTCTAGAGACAGAGCTTTTTAGGTGAGCAGAATGCGCTCCATCAAGACTTTTGGACATGCAAATGTTTAAATCAAGGCATGGAGGTCACTTCCAAAAAGAGGAGAGCTATTTCTGGTAACATTTTAAATGCCCTGCTACGAGTCACTGCTAATGCAAGGTGAAGCTCTCCTTTCACTATTCTCTCCTTGGCCCCATGAGCTCATCCATGTATTAAATAATGGGTCTCTCTGGACAGTTACTTGGCAACTTGGCCAACTGCCCATGGATCATGCGAGAGAAGCGAGAGAAGCAAGCGTAGCTCCAACTCTTCCCCCACCCCACCTCTACTTTCATGAATGATTTTGATTTGATCATAAAGGGTGGGTCATGCGTTTCTTCCAGAAAATGGGCATGGACAAAGCTTCCAGACAGACATTGGTTTTCATGATCAGCAGCTCAATTTGTTATTGTCACAGATAAGCTGAAGCATACGTGCCTTTTATGAGATGGATTTATGCTTTTTTTCCCCCTGAGAAACAAATACATCCATCTAAGATGTGAGCTTGCCCCACCCTTTTTGTATTACATGCTTCATCAGTCTTTACATCTGTGAGATGGATGAATTCCCAATCCTTAGGGACCAAACTTTTGTGCAAAACAAATGGTTTATTAAGTGGTATGTGTTCCATTCAAGAGTATTCACGTTTCTAACCATTGCTTTGATGAACATTTATGTTAAGTAAGAAATTCCATTTTTTTTCCTTGTGAAGTCAGTTTCCCTTTTCAGTTTCATTCATTCATTCACTTGCACATATTGGCAAACTTTTTTCCTTTTTTTTAGTGTTAAATTCACTGGGGTCACATTGATTGCTATCAATGACATTGTTTCCAGGTGGACATTCTACATGACATTGTCTATACATCGCATTATGTGCTCACCACCCAGAATCAGCTCACTTTCCATCACCATCTCTCCCACCCACCTCCCTCCTTACCCTCAGGTAACCACTAAACTTGACTGTGTCCATGAGTCTTTGTGTCTTTGTTCCTTTCAGTTTTATATTCCACCTCTAAGTGAGGTCCTATGTTTCTTCCTTCTTTCAGTCTGACTTATTTCACTTCATAAGATGTTTTCAAGGTCCATCCATGTTGTCACAAATGGCCGTATGTCATCTTTTCTTATTGTATGGGCAAACTTTTAATGAGCACCTGCTTTGGGGCAGGCATGGAATTGACCTTGGGGCGATAGTAAAAAAAATGAAACAGACGCATTGCTGCCCTTATGGAGGAGTCAGGCTGCTATATTCTTAAAAAGGTAACAGGGAGAAAACACAGAGTGCGAAAAGCATCTACTACCCATTCCAGAAAAAGGTGCAATTAAATTCTGTTCTCAAGGTGTTGCTAAAACCAACATGTGTGCTTTGGGGCCTGAATGGACGTGGACATTGAGCTGTACTAAGATGATGAAGGCAGCAGCTGAGACAAGGCAATGGAGTTCAAAACAAAACAAAACACACCCACTTAAGAAAATTTAGCCAAAATGTTAATAGGAGGGAGGCTGGGATAGCTCAGCCATTAAGCTCTTGCCCTGCAATTTCCAGATCCGAGATTCGATTTCTGGCCCCGGCTGTGCAAACCCCATATACAGAACTGTGATGCAACTGGTAACTGCTGGGATGGCTTGGTGGTAAAGATTCTTGCCTCCCATGTGGGAGGCCCCTGGTTGGGTTCCTGCCCTGCATGGCCCCACATCCAACTGTGTGGAATGAAACCATGTCACAACTAATGATGTACAACGATGGAGACGGCTCTGGGCCCTCCCCACCTTATCTCTCTTTCTCTCTCTCTCACCTTCTCTCAAACAGTAAATAAAAAATAAATGTTAGTAGGACAAATGCCAATACCCATGTGGCCCATTTAGCATTGAACAGAGACAATCAAATTCACTGCTTTTTCTTTTTTTAATAAAAATCCTTACAACATAGTTAATGATAAAGAATCATTTTATCAGGAAGAACAAAACAATGCAATCGGTTACTATTCCTGGAATAAACCCCACAGCAAGTAAAGCTCTTCCCTGATGCCAGGTTAGAAATCTTTTCATGTGTCAAACTCATACCTGTGCCACCAAATTGTGGGTTTGGGCATCAGACAGCAGAAAGCCTGAGCCAAAGTTCTGGGTAGAACCGGGGGTCCTGAGGCAACAAGTTATCTGAACACAGCCAGGAGAGTAAGGGTCGCTGAGTTGGGGTCAGGCAGTTAGAGTTGTAGGATCTGAAGCTGAATGATCCATCAGCTCATGGTGAGAGGGAAAGGCAGGGCATGAACACCAACATCCTAAGACCCCCACTCAACCTGAGATTCTGCAGGGCCACAGGTGAGTATTGAAGCCCTAAGCAGCAGACAGGTAAAGGTTCCAGGTGACATAAGGGACAGCCCATGGAACACCTGACCAGCCAGCCCCTTCTCATAGCAAGACTGACTTTGAGTGTAGGGTGGTCAGATCAAATACAGGGTGACTCGTTATATCTGAAGCTCAGAGAAACCACACTTTTTTTTAGGATAAGATGTTCCAAATATCTCTTGGGATCTGCTGCCAGGATTGGGGAGCTTGTGGAAACAGGGGGGGGGGAGGCTATTCGGCTGATTCATCCTGGTGGACAATTCCTTCTCACAGAGAATAACTCTCGTATGTCCCACGTCCAGCCGGGTGTTCCATTGGCTCGTTGACTCTCGTGATATGCACTGAAATGTGACAGGGATGTTGTTCGTGACAGATGGGCTCACATGTAGCGTCCCACTGAGAGGAAGTTGAGATCTGAGCTTCCATCAGATCTGGCTGCGTGTCTCACATTGACTGAAGCAAATTTCTCTGGTTCTAAAAAGTCATTGGATTGGTTGTAGTCCTACATTTTCCAGGGAGATGTATAAAGAGATTAGGCTGAATGATGAATGGTTTATTCTAGAGCAGTCTAGCCTTTGAAACGTGAGGTGTCTTTAATCAATAGGAATGGACAGAAATGGCTTTTAACTTTCTATTGATTTAGCATTACAAATGCTATCGAATCAAACTCAAGGGAGTGTCATTCTAAGGTCCTTTAGTTACTGATGAACAAACCACTGGTTCATTGGAGGGACACAGGAAGGTGTTAGGGGAAGATCTTGCACCACTCAATAGGAAAGCATTCAAAGACTAATGGAAGGGATGCTGAGATAGCTCAGTGATTGAGCACTTGATTCACAATCACTAGGTCTGGGCTTCAGTTCCCAGTCCTGGCCCGTGCAACCCATATGCTGAACTGCAGTGCAACTGGTAACCGCCCAAATGGCTCAGTGGCCAAGGTTCCTACCCCATATGGGAGGCCCCCAATTTAGTTCCCACCCAACCCAGCCCCACATCCATCTATGGGGAATGAAACCATGTCACCACTAATGATGTACAACTATGGAGACTGCTCTGGACCTTCCCCCTTCTTTCTCTCTCTCTCTCTCCTCCCCTCAAAACAATAAAATAAGAAAGAACTTTCATTAGGTTTTGAACCGAGTTTGTTGTCTCTCAAGTTTCTGCGTGGCTCAAAGTATTACCCACATTTTTCCTTATGATTTCCCATGGTTTTTCATCCTAGCCTGGAAGAACGCCTTCCTCAATCCCTCAAGAAAACTCGGTTTTCACTGAACTTTTTGATTCAACCAGAAGCAACACTTGTAAAGAGAAGCCTACCGCTTCTCCTTACAAATTCAGTCTGATGTTACATCAAAGACATTCAGATAATCATTGGGGCAATAAATCTCCAGTTCAAGATAAATTCCTAATTTAAACGTCTAAAGAAGTTTTTGAAGCTTTTATAAAACTACAACAAAAGCTGGAGGAAATAGAAGGAAAGCTAAGCTTCATGGTAGCTTTGGGACCATGTTTAATGATGAAGGGAAACTGAGGCAAGGGAAAATGGAATGGCTTTGGAAATATGTGGAAGAGGTGTTAAGATTCACGTAAGAAAACTCAGGGAAGATAATAATTACTTTTCCTCTGCCACCAATAGTTTTGTTTTTCCAGCAATACCTAACATAGGTCCTTGTAGGGGTAGAGAATACACTCAACACATATTAAATGAATATATTTGCTTCCTTCAACTGAACAAAGATATTTTTCCCCTGCTGTGTATTAAAGCTGTTTCAGTCCAAGTGTTTGAAAATGAATATGTGTTGTGGGGCAGAGTTTATTTCTAAAAATAGCTCACAATGACTTTTCCTTTTTATGGATGTATTCACTATATTGAGTACATTCTTTTTAAAGCTTTATTTTTTTTTTATTGTTGGGGAGGGCGGGGAGGGGAGGGCCCAGAGCAGTCTCCATAGTTGTACATCATTAGTTGTGGCATGGTTTCATTGCACACTGGTGGATGTGGGGCTGTGTGGGGCAGGAACTGAACCGGAGGCCTCCCGAGAGGCGAGAAACTTCACTGCTGAGCCATCCTGGCGGTTACCTGTTGCACTGCAGTTCAGCCTATGGGTTTGCCTGGGCTGGGGCCGGGAATTGAACCCTGGACCTTGCAACTGCAATGCAAGTGGTCAACGACTGAGCCATCCTGGCATTCAGTATTAAGGCCTTCTTTTGGTAGCATATAGATAGCAGCTAAATATAACCTTGCAGATAAGTACATCTGGTAATATAGAGCTATAATACCCACAGTCAATTCTCGGTACCCTTATACAGAACTCTTGTGGCCAGATCTGTTTGGGGATGAGAGAATTCTGAACATAAAAAGTACACATTACCCTGCGTACAGCACCCCACTGCACCATCAAGCACATTCATGTGTCTGCAGTGAAATATAGAAACTTCCAAAAGGGGAATCAATAAAATCTAAAAATAGATTTCCATTAGTTCAGATCAGGTTTTGCTGGCCCAGGAGTTTTGGTGCCAAATTTCTCACAGCTTTCGGTTTTCAGAGCTTTGAGCGATTCAGGATGGCAGGGAAGTCCTGGCATTGTGGGCGGGCATCATTAATCAATGATCTGTTAGGAAGTGAATTCCATTCCCTGCCTTTGCAGCTGAAATGTGCAGAACCACGATCTCTCTCCTCTTGGGCAAAATTGGTGCAGAACATGTTTTAAACACAGCCAGAGCCTTAAGCATCCAAGGATCTCTGTGACATGATTTGAGTGAACTACTTATTTCTTTTGAAGATTGATTTTATTGTTTTGAGAGAAGGTGAGAGAGTGACAGAAAGAAAGAAAGAGAGAGAGAGAGAGAGAAAGAGAGAGAGAAGGGGGGAGGGCCCAGAGCAGTCTCCATAGTTGAACGTCATTAGCTGTGACATGGTTTCATCCCACACAGGTGGATGCGGGGCCGCGCAGGGTGGGAAATGAACTGGGGCCTCCCACATAGGAGGCAAGAATGTTCGCTGCTGAATCATCCCAGTGGTTATGAGTTGTGCATATGGGTTTGCACGTGCCAGGACTGGGAATCAAACCCCAGACCTCATGATTATGAGGTAAGAGCTCAACCACTGAGCTATCTCCCTTGTGCGTACTAGTTTTGGAGGGGCCTTAGAGAGATACTGGTGAGTGATAACTTGGACCTAACGCCCCCCATCTGTCACAGACCACCTGCTGCTTTCCTCACATGGAGACAGAGCTGGGGGAGCTCAGCTACACCCCCATGCCAGCTTCTCACTGTCCTTTGAGAGGAAACAGTTTCCTGTACAAGGAGACTATTTATGCCACAATTCGAGTAATTAAAACAAATGAAATGTGTCTATCATCTTTGAAGAATAAAAATAGTTACAGATAAGGCAGCTAGCTGTATTTAAACATTATAAATACAGAGGGTGCCCCAAAACGCACACACATTTTAAGACAGGAGAAAATGGTAGTAAGGTTGTACTACTCCATATATACTGATAGCAAAAGAAGATACAAGTCATGTTTGACTTCTGCAAGGACAAGAGGTGCCAAAGTGGTGATCACCAGTGTCCAGACACTTCTGACGATGACGAACAACTGCTGAGCAACGTTGACCCAAGTGTCTACTGCCACTTGTATCGCTGGGCATGCCATGTCCACTGACCATGCGTCTCAGACTTATCAAGAATGCGTGCCATTGTTAGGCATGGGGGAGGTTCTGTCATTGTACTTCCACAACGTTCTCGAATTTCAAACACCACTGCAAAATGGTCTTGCACTCCTAGAATGACAACCGACCTTCTGCCATTTTCTTGGCTGTCCTGCTTGTCTCTTCACCACACAGTTCTTCCCATGACTCAAGTCCCTTATTTTGCCTCCTCCGGCATGATACAAAATAAACACAACTTCTAGTGTCGGTGAGTGGCTTGTTGAAGTATAGTGAGCAGCGATGTTTTGGGTGTTAGACCACATGTGCTTAGTGTGAGTCCAGCAGCTGCTGACAGGACCTGGACATGTGACTGCATTTCAGTTTCCCCCAGGAAAATAAGGTGACCCCCATTTGCACCTCTCAGGGTCTTCCAGAGGATTCAATGAATTAATGCATGTGATTATGGTTTGTAAAGTTTTGAGTGTTGGAAACTTTCATTTCTGCATCTATTATGTGACTTTTCCCATGCAGCCTTTAAAATACTCAAAGGCAGCTGAGATATCACCTCCTAACCTCCTCTGTTGTTTATACCTCTTCAACCTCTTCAACTGTATCTAACCCACAAGATTTCTGGCCTATTTGCCAACAAATACTGTATTTTTCCATGTCTAAAACTGTTAGACCAAAAATTGAGGGTTGCCTTATACACAGGACTCACCCATGTATTGATTTCTTAATGTTGGGTTAGAAAAGTAGGGGTCATCTTATATATGGGGGTATCTTATACATGAAAAAATATGGTACTAATTTCTTAACTTTTATGCAAACTAAGGGCCATAAATAATGTAGGATTCCACATTTATTTCTATTTAAACCATCTAGCAAAAGAGTTACCAAGATGGGGAAGCTGGGATGGCTCAGTGGGTTAAGCACTCACTTTGCAGCTCTGGGGACCGAGGATCGAATCCCAGCCCCAGCCTGTGCAGACTCATGTGCTGAACTGGGTGTGCTTCCCATGTGGGAGGCCCCCAGTTTGGTTCTTGCACCCCAGTTTGGCCCCTGGCTCTTGGGGACATGCCTCCCATGTGGGAGGCCCCCAGCCCAGTTCCCACCCTGCACAGCCCCCTCCCACCTGTGTGGAATGAAACCATGTCAAAAACTGATGACGTACAACTATGGAGACTGCTCTGGGCCACCTCCCCCTTCTCTCTGTCTCTGTGAAAAAACAATAAAATAAATCTTAAAAAAAAAGAAAAAAGAAAGGGGGATAGGACAAGCTTCACGGCTTTGAGGTTTGAGGAAGGTTTCTTTACTCCAAGAAGTTTTGTTTCCTAGGACCTCGGTTTGTTTTAGACAATGACTGGCCGTGGCAGCTGAGTTAAGACTACAAAAGTCACTAAACACTCCCTGCTGATCAGTTTGAAAAGTCACCAAGACTTCCAGCATCCTGATATGACAAATGACCTGCAGCTCTGTCCTCAGTCGCTGAGTTAATAATTCTGAATATGGATAAAAGGGGAACATTGAATAAGGGATAGATCAAGGAGAGGCTGTTCTCATGCACAGTATAAGCGTCACACACATTTCTTTGGTCATAAAATTATCTTTTAGCCACCAGCTCCATTAGGCCAGAAGCAAAGAGTCTGCTTCTTTTTTTTTTCTTTTCTTTTGTCAAAAGCAGGTTCAAAAGTTAAAACACGATTTTTAAATGCCTTTCTCCGAATCAAGCAAGACCACAGACAGATACACGGTGACATGGCGTGAAGCCTGGATTTTAATGGCTTCCCATGGAGTCACACACTGGGCCCTTCATGAAGATGTGGCTGTTCCTGCCTGTGTTTCAATTCTCTCTTTATAGATCGGAGCAATAGGCATAGAGCATTCAAAAGGCCCTGCATTAAGTATAATCGGGGTTATCAAGGAGAATTAAATGTTAAGTTCTTTCAAGGAACTTAAAACATATACAACTGAAAAGACAGTTGAACAAGCAGAAGTGTGTCAGAGGCAGGCCATGCCAGAAAGACTTCAGAAATGTGTCACAAAGTGACAGGTACAGGGCTAGTCCTCTGGGCTCAGCTCCTCACTGTTCTATGAAACAAGTTTCTGGACCTGCGCATGTCTGTCTACCCCAGAGCTGTGTGGTGTTTACCGGGTTTCCCATGGCAACACAGAGACCTAGCCAAAGATGGCTCACTGGTCAGACACTCACAGAGCCCCTGTCTTCTGATTCAGCGAGTCCTGTGCTAACATGTGTGCATCCAGGTCTCTGCAATGTCACATGTATCCCTAAACCCCTCAACTGCTCCTGTGGATCACTCTTTGGAAGATTCTGTCCCTTTGTCCAGAGGATGTCACTTCTGATGACAAGAGGAGCCATGTTCCAGATCACGTGAGCCCTCACACCTTTGCCAACATTTAGACACCAGCCTAGCTCACCTTACAGGAGAGAGCGAGCTGCTGCCTCAGGGGGTGGTGGGTTCGTGGGGGGAGGTGTGGCACTGGACATAATTACTGGAAGGTTTTTCCGTGAGTGGCGTTTGCCAAGACCCTTATCTGTCGTTGCAAGACGAAATCCCTTGGCCCCTGGCAGGGCCGGGGGCTAAGAACAGACACAGACAAAAAGAAAACATCAACAAGGAGTGTGAGAAGAATAAGGCTGCTTGCCTTAGGTGGTGATGCTTTGAGTCCAACCAAACCTCCCAAGGTGCCCAGAGAAAGTCCTTCTTGGCAAATCCCTAGCCCTGGGCCTCCTGAGGGTCTGTACGCAACCTCTTAACGTCTGTCTCTATTTAAAACAACCTTTTAATGTTCCAGGAAGTGCAGTGTTTTCTGTAGAAATTGCCTTCCAGCTAAAGGGCTCAAGCAAACCCTGGAAACCCACAGGGGACCTGAAATTCCGCACTGAGTGGATTTCCATCTGAAATGTCCTGAGATGGCAAATATCTGGAGGTGAAGTTAACTTGCTGTAGCCTTGGCCGGATAATACACTATGGATGCACTTTTCTTTGTGAAAAAAAAAAAAAGAATTGATCTTTCGATGCCTATGTGCATTTTTAAATTCACAGTTCTGCTACAACACAGTAAATACAGTAGGATGTGAAGGTGTTTAGGAAGGAAAAGTAAGTGTGAGGTATTGTTGGTGTCACTATACTGGGGGGTTGTGAACCCTTCATTTTTAATATCTTTTATCCATGTCCACAAAGAATCCTTCCAGCTCACTATTCAAAGGGTCCCTAAGAAAATGCTGGGGCCTGGGGAGGCCGGGCTAGCTCAACAGTTGAGCGCTTGCCTTACAACTCCGAGGTCTGGGGTTCGATTCCTGGCCCAGGCCCGTGCAAACCCACGTGCTGAACTGCAGTGCAACTGGTAACCTCCAGGATGGCTCAGTGGTAAAGGTTCTCACCTCCCATGCGGGAGGCCCCTGGTTAAGTTTCTGCCCCACGGGGCCCCGCATCCACCTGTGTGGAATGAAATCATGTCACCACTAGTGATGTAGAACTATAGAGACTGCTGTGGATCCCCCCTCCCCCCTGGCCTTCTCTCTCTCTCTTCTCTCTCTTTCTCACTCCTTACTTTCTCTCAAACAATAAATAAAAAGAGTTTTAAATGCTGGTTGTCCCTGAAGCCTACAGTTTGTCTTCAGCCTTGAACACGAGAGGCAGTTTAAATTTCAGTATTTTCCTGTTCCTTGATCAGAAAGCAGGCAGAAGCAGGAAATACAGCCTAGATGGGGGTGGGGGATTGGGAGGAGTGCCCTCAGCCTTGAAATCCCAACGGACTCCAAGGGTTCATGCCAAGCTTGTAATGAAACACAAGCTGTAGTCACATGAACACTCCGCTGATGTTGGCATGAATAAGACAGAGCCAGGGGGTACTCACCTGAAATATGGGAGCCCTGAGCAAGGCGTTTGGGGGTGAACTCGCCTCCCAGTTGGGCCCCTGGCTTGAGGGGGCGTGCCACCCATGCGGGAGGCCCCCAGCCCGGTTCCTGCCCTGCACGGCCCCCGCCCACCTGTGTGGAATGAAACCGTGTCAAAAACTGATGACCTGCAACTATGGAGACGGCTCTGGGCCTTCCCCTTCTCTCTGTCTCTCTGTCCAAAACAATAAAATAAATCTAAAAAAAAAAATTTCTGTTAAAATAGGAGATCATGACTGGCATGAACAAGGAAAATACCGCTGCTCATATTCTCCAGGAAGCACCAATCAGCGACAGCCACCAACGATCAGGTGACAATGACTCATGTGCTGGCTGGTGGGCTCCCCACACTGGGTGATCTCACGCCTGCGTCTGGGACCTGAAATATTTTTAGGACCCGGCCTACCCCTCCCCACCCTCCCGGGCCTGCTCTTGCTTTGGGTGTCTTTATCACCCATCTCCTTCGGCAATAGCTTCCTCGCTGGTTTCTGACCTGCAGCCAACCCATCTTGCACAAACCCGCCAAACTCATCTCCCTAAAACATCTTTCCCCAACTGCAGGTTTGGCAGGCTGATCCCCAAGCTGCATACCATTGCAGTCAGGCCCGGAGGGCTTGTGACACTGGAAGCCGAGCGCCCCCTGGCCAGTTTGTCACCCCCTGCCTTCCACAGACCTTCTCACCCAGCCCAGGTTTCCGATGAATTCTACCACCTCTGGGGCCCTGGGAGCTGTAGAGATGGAAACCAAAAAAGCACACCCTCACCAATGAAACAAGAATCTCACAGTGCGGGGAGCACTCTCAACCCTGCCCAGGGGATTCCACTGGTTGCAAGGATGGAGGACAGCTGCCCTCTCCCGGAAACCCATTCTAGAAAGTTCGGAATCAGGTGTGTGTGCAGATCCTCCATAGGTGTGTGTGTGTGTGTGTGTGTGTGTGTGTGTGTATGTGCCAGCCACAGCCTTCTGCACAGCTCTGCCTCCTCCTTGTCACCCTCGTGGGGTTTGCCACCTCGCCTGGTAAGACTTAAGTTCTCCCGTTGATTCTGGGCACACAGGTGGGGCTTGGCATGATGGGACCACCCCCAATCTAGACAAAGGCTGCAGCAGTAACCCCCAGGAACAACGTCTAGCCCCGACAAGCTGTCTTGTCCACACTCAGGATCTCATACCCTAAGTTGAGTGCGATTCAACAATGTCATTTAGCTTAAAACCTTGGAAAACGTTTTTCTTGTCTTTAGTGCATTTTCAATGACTCTGCTTACGTTGACTTGGAAGAAGTCGTCTCTGCATCTGCATAACATCCACCCTCATCGCTAAAACCACTGGGAAGTGCCTCTTTTCTTTTGCAAATCGCCCAGAAATTGCTGAAACACCCCTCCCCTCTTTCCTTTTTTCTGACTCTTCTTATGAATCTATAAAACCTTTTGGTCACATGGGAAACCGGGAGATGACCTTGGCATATGAGTTGGCCATCCTCTCCAAAGGCCAGCATTTTGAATAAACCTACCTTTCTTTCCATCAACCTTGTCTCTTGGATTTTTCTTTTTTTATGGTTTATTTATTATTGTTTAAGAGAAGATGGGGGGAGGGGAGAGATGGGGGAGGGCCCAGAGCAGTCTCCATAGTTGTCCATCATTAGTTTGTGACATAGTTTCCTTACATACAGGTGGATGTGGGGCTGCACAGGGTGGGAACTGAACTGGAGGCTCCTGCATGGGAGACGAGAACCTTCATCACCATTCTGGTGATGACCAGCTGTGCCTCAGTTCAGCATATGGGTTTGCATGGGCAGGGGTCAAGAATCCAACCCCAGACCTCACAATTGCGAGGCAAGCACTCCACTGCTGAGCTATCCCAGCACCCCTGACTTCTTTTATGTATAGAAATAAAGTGTAATTTATAGAGTCCTCACCCCTGATTGAGGAAGGCTATTTCTAGACAAAGAAGACTATGGTGGGTTGAATTTTGTCTCCCAAGAATTCACGTGCTAAAGTCTTAACTCTCATAACGTGACCTCATTTGGCAATAATTTGCTACTTGCTTTTGCCTGATGGCCCTAAGGCAAGAACATCCCTTTATGTACCTTATGTCCTCAGCCTTGGGCACAGCTACGGGCACAGAGAAGGTGGGCAATGCAGGTTACTGACTACAGTAAATGACCAAGGGATTGTGCATGGGCCTAGCTACTTACTGCTCCTTAAAACAAAACCAGGAGCTTAACCTTTATCTTTTCAAAGAGTTTCTTGCTCTTCAACCCTGTCATGTGATGCTGGTGGCCTGGGGACCATGTCCACATGGACTTTCACAAAACCAGGCTCTCTGTTGACCACGGAGGGGGACCAGCCCTCCAGCTTTCGAAGTCCCTGTTGAGATGCGTATTTTGCAATGAGACCATATGTTAGCTCGGCTTCTCCCCTCGGCTCCTGTCTATGTGCTTCCCTGTCTTGTGAGATGTGATTCCGAGGCAGAAAAAGCAGGAATCCTGCTGGTTACTTGCTGCGACGAGGCCAAGGTGCTGAGTAACTTCCTATGTCAAGAGCAAACAATTGCTCCATCTAATTTGTCTCCAGAAGAAACCTCAGGACATGGAAGCCCAGATTTTCAAGGGTGCTCGTTCATGACAGCCTCCCCACTACTCCCCCATATATTAATCTCCATGTTTTTCTTGTTTTAAAATTGATTTGAGGAATGCCCTTTCTAGACATCTGGGTCTTACAGCGACATAGAGCATTCTTTAACATTCACTGAAGTCTACACTTTGTTTAGACTTCCTCAGTTTTCACCTTTTGCCCTTTTTCTCTTCCTAGGCCTTATCCAGGATCCCACAAGGCACTGCGTCACCTTGTCTCTATAGGCTTCGCTTGATGGTGACAATTCTCTGACTTTCTTTGTTTTGGGTGACTTTGACAGCTTTGAGGAGTGCTGGTTAGGGATTTTGTAGACTACCCCTCAGTTTGTGTTTGTCTGATATTTTTCCCATGGTAACACTGAGTTTGTGGGTTCTTGGGAAGAAGATCACAGAGGTGAAATGTCCTTCTTGTCACATCACATAATGGGCATACATTGTCAATCTGGCTGATCACAGATGACGTTGACCTTGATCACCTGGATAAGGTCATTAGGTCTGTGTTCCCCATTGTGGAATCATTTTTTATTTTTTATTTTTGGTCCCTTCTCATACTGTGTTCTTTGGAAGGATGTCACATGAGCCCACATTTCCACTCTGAGGGCAGAAGAGCTACAGAAATGACTTGGAATTATTTTGTGTGGCGATTGTTTACACCCTCCTACTTAGTTGTGTGTTCAAATCATTTATTGATATCAAGATATGGGCTTATGAATATTTATTTTATGCTCTGAATTATAATCCAGTAAAATGTTGTTTGACTCGTTGCTCAGAATCATCTGGCTTTGACCCCAAGGAACTTCTGTGACAAACCCATTGTTTGGTTTGTTGAGCATGTACAGGTGTCCTAACCTCATCTGTCACGTTTCCTGCCCAACCCAAGGAGCCCTGATTTTTCTCTAATAAGAAAATGATAAGAGAACTTAGCATCTGAGTGCTGGGGGGGAGGAGTGTTGTTGCTTCACTCAGGGTGAAGAATTTGCAGCAAAATTTTTCCACTGAAAATTTTAAGACTGTTCTCCCAGATAGTATTTGTTCTCGGCAAACTTAAAACAGATTTATCACATCTTTTAGAACTTATTTAGGTTTTCCAACATTTCCGCTTTCACGAGATAATTTGTCTCTTGTTTTGCAAACTAATGTTATTATATCCTTCCTGTATGCATATAGTAAAATTCCAAGGCACAATGGAAGGCCGATTCTTCCCTTTCACAAGGTTCAGTCTTATCTGTTCTCATTATTTATCAGCATCTCCCAAACAGACCAGTATCTCTGTTCTATCAGGCAGCTTCACCACAGTGACAGTTTTGGTTTTCTTTATTTGGGTGGATTCTAGTCCTGCCCAGACTTTCTTATTATTCAGCAACTGCACACCTAGGAGGTAAAATGTCTTATGATGTTGCATGTGGGTCAGGAGACACTTTCTTGGTTGCTTCTGATTCTTCCCAGTGGATCAAAACATTGGGCCAACCTTCCTGGTATCGACAGCAGCATGTTTTAAGGTATGTCCTCACCAAACGGTCTGTCATAAATTGAAGGTCCACTTCTAGGATCCTAGCTGTAAGCTCAGAACCTTCTGAAAATAGCCTGAGCACTTTTTTCCTTTGTCTAGAGGTGTGACTTTGCCCTTGCTCATGTTAGTTTTCATCTGCCACGTCCCTGCAGCCTTGCTAGATGCAATGGTGTCCAAGATGGTGTTTAATCACAGGCGACATCTGAAAGGATGCGATGTGGGCAGTATCAGGAACAGACCTGCTGAAGATGGGGCTTGGCTCTTTCTAAATTAGAGAATCACTTTTCCTTTGCACACTTAGCTGCAGGTGAGGGTTGAGAGCCATGCTAATGCAGAGGTGGCTGCCGGATGATCGTGCAAAATACTGAAAGTAAGAGCAATTTCTCTGAATGGACTTCTAGGGACTCCTGTCATAGGGCATGCTATTGATCCTCTTGCATGTGGTCAGTGGGTAGGAGGAAGTTGCAGAAAAGAGAGATGCCAATCTCACCGATGTGTTAGTGGCTGTAATCAACACGGGAGGCTATTCTCAGACTTGCATCGTCCCACCCCTGACACTTCCAGTCAAGAGAGTACTTCAACAAATAAGATATGAGCATCTGCCCTATGCCAACTGCCTACTGGGGTGGGGGGCAGAATACTGAGGCAATGGAGAATACTGATGTTTGTCCCTGTGCGTCCTCAGAGCTGAGGGCCAACTTGAGGGTCCACATCTGGTTTGGGGCGTTAGCCCTGAGGCAGCCAAGGGGCGCCCAGTTTACCCAGCCCACCCACATCGTGACATCAAACTTCCTATCTGCAGACGTGAACACGACTTGCCATCCTGTGAGCCGCATGTATTTTTCATTTCCTCAGTATTTTGATGTTGCTTTTTATGTCCATTACCATGTGCTTCTCTTTCACATTGAAATGTACCCCACATGCCATCTTGGTTGGGGATGAACCCACTAAGGTGGTACTTAAACCCTTGTGGGGATTCCGGGATGGCTCAGTGGGTAAGTGCCTGCTTTGTAGCCCTGAAGACTGAGGATCGAATCCCGGCCCCGGCCCATGTGGACCCATATGCTGAACTGGGGTGAGCTTCCCATGCAGGAGGCCCCCAGCCCAGTTCCCAGCCTGCGCAGCCCCCACCCACCTGTGTGGAAGGAAACCATGTGGAAAACTGATGATGTACAACTGTGGAGACTGCTCTGGGCCCTCCCCCCCTCCCCCTTCTCTCTGTCTCTGTCAAAAACAGTAAAATAAATTCTTAAAAAAATAAAATAAAATAAACCTTTGTATTCCATGCCAGGCATGAGAGGCTTGAAGAGAAGCGAGTGATTGGCAGGCCATTCAAAGAACTCTGAATGCCACCAGCAGAATGTCACCGCTCACAGAAAGCAAACTGGGAAAGGCGCATTCTTGTTCTGGACATAGGATGGGACAATAGAGCTACAGTTTTAATTATTAAATTAAACCTCGTCGATTTCAAGCATTAGGAAAAACTCCATAATTTGCAGTCCCTCTCCAACAGGTTCTAAGATTTATTTTATTGTTTTTGACAGAGACAGAGAGACACAGAGACAGAGAGAGACAGAGATAAGGAGGAGGGCCCAGAGCAGTCTCCATAGTTGCACATCAACAGTTGTCAATGTGGTTTCATTCCACATAGGTGGGAGGGGGCCACACAGGGCGGGAACTAGGCTGGGGGCCTCCCGCACGGGAAGCACCCCAGCATATGGGTTCAGCATATGGGTTCACACGGGTTGGGGCCGGGATTCGATCCTTGGTCCCCGGGGCTGCAAAGCAAGCACTGAACCTGCTGAGTCATCTCTGCTTCCCCTCTAGCAAGTTCTAACAAGATGAAGATGAGCTTGGGTTCTGCTGTGTGTGTCAGTCCAGGGGGCACCATCTGGCTGTATTTGTACAAGTGGGCTGCACTGGGCCGGTCTGCAATGTGAGCACAGAGAGAGCTGGCCGAAGCTCAGTCAGTGTGTCACCAGCTGTCAGGTGACACAGGAAGATGGACTTGGCCGCAACAGGCAGGACGCCCAGATATACTCTGGCTCAGCCCAGGGCTGGACACTAGAGGGTCGGGTGACAGCCCTGCTCTGTGGGCCCCAGAGGTCGTCTATCCCATGCAACATGTGAAGCTCGGGTCTATAAAAACCTTATGGCTGTTTAGCTTATGTTCACATTCCACTGGGCGTCCTGTATTTATCTGAGAGGACACCTCCCAGAGAGTCACTGAAGGAAAATCAAGGGACAAGAGTGATAAGAGTACATGTGTTCCATCACCCCATGACAAGAGGCAAGAACAGCCCAAAGAGTAGAGGTCTCCTTGAGGGGCAGGAAATGGCAACAGTGGAGAGTGGCCCTTCTCTGACTGGCTTTAGACCAAGAGGCCACAACAGGGTTCATCCTTGTATTGCAACCCTTTAGCTGATGGAGAGCAAACCATGCACAGCCTTGGGCTCCCCCTAGAGGTCACAAGAGGAACACTCCTTGTACTGGGCAGACACCACCTAAGCCTCAAGGCTTCACCTTCTATGGGGAGAGCTGGGCTGGCGCTGCAATCCTTGCTCTCCAGAACAAGTAGCAAAGGTCTTCACGTATGACCATTCAGGACACTTCACAAGTGAAGGTCAGGCGGGCAGCACTTGTTACACAGAAGTGAGTGCTTACATCCACTAGGACCTTGTTACAAGGGGTTGTAGCTATTATTATACTTACCATCCCGTCTGTTACCCTGTGGGCTTCCTAAGGCCCAGACGTTGCTGTTATCTCTGTGGTCTAGGATACAGCAGATGTTCGGCAGCTGAACCAGTGCACGGATGGAAGACTGTATATAGGTAATACCTTGACAAAATGACCAGCGAATATACTTGAATTTGCAGGAAAGTAAGCTGTCCCACATCTTCCCATCTATTGAATCAACAGCAGTCATTGCTTCTGAGAGGGAGCAGGTGCCCCCACCCCCACCACCACAGTGACAGAAAAGCCACTGTTTAATTTTTGTTCCAACCATTCTTCAGAATCTGCAATGTTGGCTTCCCTGGGTCTGCAGTCAGGTCTGGAGGCCTGTGCACTGCTAAGAGCCACGCTGTGTGACAGACACAGCAAGTGAGAAGGGTCCTGCCCGACAGGAAGATTGCGTGAGAAGTCACATGAGGAGAAAAAGAAGTGCATCCATGATAGTCCTGGGGGTGGGGACAGCCAGATGGTTTGGGTTGTACGTGCATTGCTGCGCTCTCTGCCCCATCTTTGTCTCCATGTGGCTATCTTCTCTGTGTGACTCTCAAATGTCCCTTTCTGCCCTCGAATAAAGATACCTGTCATCAGCTTTAGGATCCCCTCCATATCCAGGATGATTTCATCTCCAGATCCTGCAAACACCTTATTGCAAATAAGGTAACATTCTGAAGTCCCAGAAGGATGGGAATTAGGGAAGGGCATTATTTAATCTATTACAGGTAAAGTTCAGTGGCCATTGTTGGGCTTGGAGAAAGTTGATTGCTCGTATAATAAAATGAAAGGAAAAAGCAACATTCACTTGCATTATGCTGGAAATAGTCTTGTAATCATGTTTTATATTGTTCACTTTCTAGCCATTACTATACTCTTAATTTTAAGTGCATTTGTAGGCATTAGATCATTCATGATCCTTTAGCCTAGTGACGTCATTGTAGAGAGATCAGAGGACTTGCAAAGATAAAGTGTGCGTGAATAAAAGGAGAGAGATACAAGAGCAAAATTCATGGGAATAAAATGTACATATGAGGTTCAAATGGGAACTTGTCATTCATTAACTGTCTCGTTAAAAACAGTGGGGGTAGAGCTAATTGAACATTACATGTCAGCAGAGAGGCTCCTAGACACGATGTGACACTCCTGTGGCACCTGGCTCAGATGTTCTCCCCACTCCCCTCTTTCAGACGGTGCACCCTGGTGTTTTCAGAGTCATGGTGTGTGGAGGAACCAATCACAGATTTCATGAGATTGTCACCAAAGGTGATTTCTGGAAGCTGTAACTCAGAGCCTTGCTATTGAAAGTTGCTGAAGCATTTTCACCCCAGGAGCCACTGTGAGGACCCTCGGCTGGATGGAGGAACATCTGGCAGGCAGATGTTCATGTGGGCCCTGACTCCCTCCCTTTGGGCCATAATTTACTGTGGGGAGGAGCAGACTGAGGGTGACCTGTCTCTCTGCCTTTAGCATGGATTTGAACTTAGCTTCTAGGTCCTTATGGATTCATTTTCATCAGGAGTATCCAGCCTTTTGGCTTCCCTGGGCCACAATGGAAGAAGAACTGTCTTGGGCCACACACACAATACTAACACTAAGGATAGCTGATGAGCTAAAAAAAAAGGTCACAAAATAATCTCATGTTTTAAGATAGTTTACGAATCTGTGTTGGGCCACATTCAAAGCCATCTGGGTCACATGTGGCCCATGGGCCCCAGGTTGGATGAACTTGGTCTACATCACACTTTAACATTTTATTTTATTTTTTTAAAGATTTATTTTATTGATTTTTGACAGAGAGGGACAGAGAGAAGGGGGAGGGCCCAGAGCAGTCTCCATAGTTGATAGCATTCGTTTTCCACATGGTTTTACTCCACAGGTGGGCACAGGGCTGTGCAGGGCAGGAACTGGGCCGGGAGCCTCCCACATAGATCCCGGCAAGAACTGAACTGGGGGCACAACCCAGTTCAGCATGTGGGTCCGCATGAGCCGGGACTTGATCCTCGGTCCCCAGGGCTTCAAAGTGAGCGCTTAACCCACTGAGCCATCCCAGCTTTCCCACTTTAACATTTTAAAATCACTGTTTTGAGGTGGTGATGATGGTATGGACCCACAGCTCATACTCACTGACAACTTTGTCCAGCCTTCATAATACCACAGGTCTCTAAAACAGAGATAGAGACCAAGGAGAAAGGTCCAACACTGGGGTGAGAGAAGGCCTGAACTAAGTTAGGTAAGTCAGATGGTGGAGATGCTGAATGAGGGCCAGACAGTAGAATCTTTTGAGAAAGCTGAATATGCAGACCTCAGTTTTATATAAATTGAGTCCCAAGAATAAACCCCTAGTACCTCATAATTCCCCACGCTTGACATGTAAACTAAATGGTAACATAAATCATTGACTTTGTCCAAGACAGACACCTTCAATGCTTGTACATATATTTATGCATGCATGAAATTTAGTGAGCATATCAATATAGATATATGTATAAGTTAAGACAAGTATGTTTTCTAAAAATAGTGTATAAAACATGGTATGAAAATGGCACCAGGCCTTCTTCAATTATGGATAACTTTTGAAATGAGCACTTCGCTATTCTTGTTCTTATTATGCATTTATATAGCAACTCTACTCTGAAAAATTCAAATATGAGTAGAATGAATGAAAAATATATGACTCAAACTTTGCATTCAAAGTAAGAGGCCTTAAGGGAAATCACATACTTTAGACTTAAAAAGGCATCTAGAAGTCTTAACAGCCCACTTTTTTTTTCCAGACAATGAATTTGAGATTCAATAACAAGTAGTCAGATAATGTGTAAGTCGCAATAACACCCAGACGTGTTGCATCTAATTGGCTGCCAGAGACACACAGGTTATCTTTAGTTCAACCAAGATTCATATGTCAAATTCCAATTCAGTCATTACCCAACATGGCTCTTAGGAGTCACTTTCATTTTCATCAAAAATTCATAAAGAAAAATAAATTCAAAATTGACCAGCACACCTCCCTTATCAAGGCTTTATATTCCACTAGAAGAATTAATGGAATTGCCATAGTAATCAAAGTTAAATAAGGAAATCTTTTCATTTTTGAATATGCTGCAACCTGGAACCATGGGGACAGGTGGATCCTGGGTCCGTTCAGATACAGCGCTGCCCTTGGTCCGGAGAAACAAAGGCGTGCGCATGTGCACCCATGTGCACGTACACACGCATGCACGTACGCAATGCGCGCACGTGCGCACGCACACATACGCAATGCGCGCACATGCGCACGCACGCGCACGCACGCACATGCGCACACGCGCCCCTTCAGCGCGCTAAGTTGTGAAAAAGAATGAAAATCGCCTTGATAGAAACAGACCCGTGGGTTGAGTACATCTTTACGTCTCAAGAGCCATGTCTCGGCCCAGGTGGAGAGCTCGGGTTTCTGCTGCATGTATTTTGAATTTTATCTAATCTTTGGCAAAAAACAGAGAAGAACGAAACCTTGCAGGTCGGAGATAGGGTGACAAAGCTTTGCTTCCTGAGCTCCGACCAAACGTATGGGGAATGCATATGTCATGAAAACACCGGCGTCGCCACCCTGTCCTGATGGCAGAACGGCAGGACGTAGGATGCCTGCCCAGGCCAAAGAGAAGGATGGAGGAATGTTTCTCCAGAGCTCCTGGAATGTTTGTCTGAGGCGTTAATTAGAGCGATAGTGGGTAATTCACGTGGGGGCAATAAAGGTAATCAGTGGATGGTGTTACCCAGCAACCAAGGAAGGTGGGCGGACCTTCAGCCCCCGTTTGGGATCTGTGGACCCAGAAGCAACAACTCAGCTCAGAGGCAGGAGCACAATGCACGAGATTGGCGCACCTTCTATTGTTAAAGCCAGTTAGGGACTGCCCCCCCCCCCCAAAAGTCTCTGTGAATTCTTTTAAGAAGAGGAAGGAGGAGAGAAAACAGCCTAGGTATGGCTTCACAAACCTAATGTGTCCCAGGCAAAACTAAAACCAAAACGAACAGGAAAACCTCTGCCTCACGAAGCTTCCGTAGGGTAAGGTAAGCAAACAAAAAGGATTATACAATGGTGCATCCTGCTAAAAGAAAAGGGCAACACATCCTTTTCTGAATACACACAACACAGCACCTTAGGTACACATTTGAACTCTGCTTTCTATACTTGGTGTATTCTGAGGGTCATGTCACATCTGGGCCAGAGTTCTTTTTTTAATTCTATGTCAGTTGATTTAGCTAGTTTGGTCCCATCATTTATTCAACCCTATTATGGGACTCTTGGGGTTATTATTTTTTTAATCTTATCTTTTTCCTTCCATTCAATGCCTAATTCTCCATAACCTGGTCAATAGCAGAGTGGCTTGTTGAATTTTCAAGTGGTACCAATCCTGTAAGTGAGGAATGCGTACCTCAGTACAGTGTAATGTGTATTTCTTTCACTATACACGTGTCTCTTGGCATGTTCGTATGCTTTGCTCAAGGGTGGTGATATTCATTTATTGGTCTTTTCTTAGTTTTTAAGAGTTTTTTATATATTAAGAAAATGAGTCTCTTTGTCCAGGGTCTGGATGGGAAACATCTGCTCCATGATTATTTGTCTTTTGACTTTATGCTCTTTGTTAAGCTTTTCTTAATATACCGTATTTTCCGGCGTATAAGGCAACCCCCTAATTTTACAGTTAAAACATAGGTTTAGACCTATATTCGCTGTATAAGACTACCCCCCACTTCCGAGGCTGTAGTCTTATACAGCGAATATAGGCCTAAACCTATATTTTAACTGTAAAATTAGGGGGTCGTCTTATACGCCCAGTCGTCTTATACGCCGGAAAATATGGTAGTTAAATTACCAATCTTCTCCATTGGAGTTGTATTTAAAAGGCTTTCCCATTCCCCCTAAATGTGTCCATCTTTTCTTCTGGTACCTGCATGGTTTTACTATTAAATAAAATCTGGTGGTATTTTACTTCTGTATGTGATGTTAGATAAAAACACACAGTGATTCTTTTTGAAGGGACTATCTAATTTTGACATCTTTTATTAAATAGGCATGGTTCCTAGTGATGTAAGAGGCCAATTGAGGTGGACAGGCCCTAAGATGACCCTCATTTTTTGATATTCACATCTTGACCTTCTTAGGTATGGCCAGAGCTTTGCTTCTAGACCAACAGACTATGACAAGAGTGAATTATATCCCAATAAAGCTGTTAAAATATGTGGGTGGCAAAAAAGCCCATGAAAAGATGCTGAACATCGGATTAGTCACTAAAGAAATGCACATTCAAGCCTCAGTGAGGTGTCAGTCCACACCAATAAAACAGCAAAAGCTTAAAACACTGGCTGAGCCAAGATTGGTGAAGTGTATGTCCAGCTAACTCATGAAATGAACAAGAAGCACATTACTTCAGGGCTGAGTGTCTGGGCCTCCTAGATTACTTTGAAACATTTTTTACTTCCTGAATTTAATTTTCTTTCAAAATATCTTGGTAGCATCCTAAAATCTTAAACTTACACTTAGTATATAACCCCACCCTTTCACTCCAAGTATGTTCCTAGGAGAAACTGAAGAACACAACAGGGCAAAGGTGTGAACACAAATGTTCACAGCAGCGTTATTTCCAAGTCCTCAAATGGAGACCACCCAACTATCCATTGACAGGTGAATGATACACCCATTGTCGCCTATCCATACAGTGAAATACTATGTACCCATAAAAAGGAGAGAGCTTGCTGCGCACTACAAGCGTGAGTCTCAAAATAGCTACATTGAGGGGGAAAAGCCAGACAAAAAATATCACGAAGATAGTGATTCCATTTTCATAAAATGATAGAAAATGCAAACTAGTGTCTAGTGACAGAAAGCAGTTGCCTTGGGACCAGGGACTTGGGGGAGGGAGTCAGGTGCCTGGTTTGCAAAAGGGTACAAAGAAAATTTGGGGCCTGATGAATATGTTAACAGTAGTGCCTAAGGTAATGGTTTTATAGGTATATACTCATACATATGTTCAAACTTGTGAAATTCTATGCTTTAAATGTGTGGAATTTAGTGTGTGTCATTTATACCGCAATATATTTTCTTTTTAAGATTTGTTTTATTGTTTGAGAGACGGTGAGAGAGAGAGAGAGAGAAGGAGGAAGGCCCAGAGCAGTCTACATAGTTATGGATCATTAGTTGTGACATGGTTTCATTCCATACAGGTGGATGTGGGGCCACATGGGATGGGAACCGAACTGGGGGTCTCCCGCATGGGAGATGAGAACCTTTGCCACCAAGCCATCCTGGTAGTTACCATTTGCACCACAGTTCAGCATATGGGGTTGTAGGGGCCAGGGCCAGGGCCAGGAATCAAATCCTGGACCTTGCGATTGGGAGGCAAGTGCTTAACCACTGAGCCATCCTTATTTTTAATTTAAAAATAAAGCCGCCAGGAGCTGGTTTTCCCTTTGTACAAGGAAATTCCCTTTTTCCTGGAGACAGGAGTCGTTTGTGAGAGTCTGCTGAAGACCAAGCCTCCAAGTTCTTTTTCTTTTCTTTTTCTCAGCTCGTTAGAAGCTATTGGCCCCAACTCAAAGGAGAAGCTTGCCTTGTGAACAAGTCTTGTCTGCAAAGTGATTTCTCCTGTTCACTTAGATATTGTTTGAACAGCTATACAAAGGAGAAACTGGTAAAACCGTTGGATACAAATAAAAAAGCATGTTTCTGGGTGTTGCTACAGAACATTCTGGAAAAATCACAGAGAAATCAATGACAAGGCTGGATCTCTGCTTAGCAGTAGCATCTGTGAGAACATGGGTAACAATAAAACTCATTGGCCTCCATTTCTTCCCTCATCCAAAGGGGCAAGTTGCTCCTGTTCTGCTCACCATGTTTAATCAGCTGCAATGACATGTCAACATGACGGACTTGCACTTTCTCTGTATTCTTTAACAGATCATGCTTTAGGGCTGTGTATTAACTATTAAGAAATAAGTGCCATCAATAGCTTTCTAAGCATACGTTGGAGCATTTATTCTAGAACGAGAATGACTTCAATTATTCAGTTACTACTTAAGGAATGCACTGTGTACCGTGCTCTGCATTAATTCCCCCCCCCCCCAACGAATCACTCTGCTGTGTTTCTCCTCCCCGTGAGCCTTTCTCTAACTGCAATGTTCCTTTCTGCAGCGCGAACAATCGTCAGCCAGAGATCTTAAAATAGAACCCGGCTTCAGCACTTTTATCATTTTCCCCTGAAGTGTCAGGCAAAGAATTCACTGAATAATTGTTTCAGCTCTTCGCACAATGTCGCCAGTGGTTATGAATATACAACGACGTCTTTACAAAGCTGCGATTAAGTAAAATCCCTCAAAACCTTAGGGTACGTTCAGTACCTTTTTATTTAATAAATGTAAAAAAGAATGTGATTATTGCACTGTAATATAATGTACTTTGTATAGAAACATGTATCTTGAAATGTACAGATTTACATTTTGGTGCGATATACACATCAAGGACATATTTTCTTTTTTTACATGACATGTCTGTGTTTTAAAAGTTATTAAAATCTGAAAGGCATTATTTTACAATTAAGGAAATTAAGCAAATGATCTTTGTTCCCTGGATGATCACAGTTGAAGGGAAGAAAATGTACCAGAAAGGAAAATAAGAGTTTTATAAATTCTTTTTATTGTTTGACAGAAGGTGAGAAAGAGAAAGAGAAGCGGGGAGAGCCCAGAGCAGTCTCCAAAGTTGTACATCATTATGTGTGATATGGTTTCATTCCACAGGTGAATGTAGGGTCACGCAGGGCAGGAACTGAACCAGGGGCCTCCTGCAGGGGAGGCAAGAACCTTTGCTGCCATTCTGGTGGTTACCAGTTGTTCTGCAGTTCAGCTTGTGGGTTGCACGGTTTGGGGCTGGGGCTGGGGCCGGGATTCGATCTCCAGATCTCACACTTGCAAGGCAAGTGCTCATCTGTTGAGCAAACTCACATCTGCCTAGATTGCTTTTTAACCTGGCAGGGTTCACCATGATAAGATTTAGGGACACCTGGACTCTGTCGCTCGAAGTATGAAATGAACAGTGAACCAAGGCGAACAAATATTATGAACCTGCTTTGTATTTCTATATCACTAAAAACCATTGCCTTTTCTTTAAGATTTTAGTTTGTACTGTTTTCTTCCCCCTGGGCGGGTAAGAAAAAAAGTAAAAGCACTTAGTCATTTGATCTGGACACAGAGTTGCTGTATCTGAGGAAAAAATCAGCAAATGTCAAGTCTCCAATGGTCCCAGAATTGTCAGCAGGGCGAATGGAGACATCACCTGATCAGGCACCAAGGGCTGTCCCCACCCCCACCCCCGCCGGCCATCTGGAGCGTTACTAGAAACTAGTAAATCAAGAGTGAAATCTGAGCAGCCGAGGACAACAGTCATCTATTTCCAAAGGTGACAACGGCAACTGTGAAGGAAGCTCCGACATTGAATCACAGTTCATGCCTGCACATCTCCAGGAGTCCTGACACAGCTCCTTTCAAAGACAATGCTATTTCCAGAAAATAGTCACGGACTGGCCTTCCCTAAATCAGAAACGATCTGAGGTGGTGTGACATCAGAAGAGACCCGCTTGGGGGAGGCCCGGATAGCTCAGCGGTTGAGCACTTGCCTTGCAATCACAAGGTCCAGGGCTTGATGCTTGCCACCCAGAACATTCCAAAAGCCTGAGGAACTCTGTGTGAGATCTACCTGTCATCTCTCCTGTTTTCAGGACATCACAAGGATTTGGGAACTCAGTGTCAGGAATCCGAAAAAGTCACTCTCCTTCAACCCTAGGCTCGAGGGCCGCGTGGGGCCCAAGATGGCTTTGAATGGGGCCCAACTCAAATTCATAACCTTTCTTAAAGCATCATGAGCTTTTTTTGCAACCTTCTTGTTAGCTCATCAGCTAGTGGATTTGATGGATGGCCCAAGACTGTTCTTTCCATGTGGCCCAGGGAAGCCACCAGGTTGGACGGCCCTGGTTTCACTTTTATGACGGTGTCCTGTGATATGATCATACAAATAAGGATCAGACTTCTCCTGTGCTTACGGACTTCTCTGTGAACTGCCCAGCATGTCCCAAGAGGCCTTCAGGAAACGAGGAGAGACACAAGGGTCACCCAGAGAACCCTGTTCCCCATAGTTGCACAGTCTGCACCTTCTGTTAAATTCCTGATTCTCACTCGGTGACTCCTGATGTTTGAATCCTCCAGCTTGACACTGGTTTTCCACAGAATATATTTAAGCACAGAGAACCCAAAACGGTGGGCAGATGACTTGTGGGGTACCCTGGCTGTCTTGCTCTAACAGAACCTTCACGGGGCTGTCTATGTGGTGTCTTTCCCAGGCGTGCAAGCAGTCACCTCTGTCCCAGCCTGGGACACCTCACCCTCCCCAGGATTGTCAGCTTTCCTGGGTAAGGGGGTGGAAGTGACCCGCCACACCCCTTCCCTGCAGGAAGTGACATACCATGAATGTATACTCATCCTGAGTGGAAGTTCAGAAGTCCTTGGCTCAAAATGGCTACTTACTTTTTTTTAAAAGATTTATTTTTATTGACAGAGCAAGAGACAGAGAGCATCAGAGAGAAGGGGGAGGGCCCAGAGCAGTCTCCATAGTTGCATGTCATTAGTTTTCTACATTGTTTCATTCCACACAGGTGGGTGGGGGCTGCTCAGGGTAGGAACTGGGTCAGGGACCTCCTACATGGGAGACTCACCCTGGTAAGAACTGAGTTGAGGGCACACCCCAGTTCAGCACAGAAACCCACACGGTCTGGGGCTGGAATTTGATCCTCGGTCCCCAGGGCTATAAGACAAGGGCTTAACCTGCTGAGCCATTGCAGCTTCCTGGATACTCATTTTCTAGTCAACGATTGTTCTCAAAACTTGAGTCTGAAATCCAATGCTGAGGTTCCAGGAGGTTTCAGTAAATGGTAACTGTCCCCTTTTAAGAGCCAAGCAACCACTTACCAATATGGTAAAGCAAATATTTTTTTGTATTACCCTGAGAAAGAGCTGCATCAGGAAAAATTAAACCTTTCTTTGTGTACAATCAGCACAATTTATTTTCCAGTTTTGAAAGTGTACCCAATACTGTATTTGCTTAGTTTCATCTTAAATAGAGCCAAAAAACTTCCAGCCTATCTACTGCATGTTTCATTTCACCACTTGAAGAAAGGAAAATTTCCATCTCCCTATAAACACGCACACATTTTCCTTTACTTTTATATGTGGTTTTATTGAATACACTTCAGTTTAAAAACCTTGTTTTTGAGTAACTTCTGGATGAAACAACCATATCTGTGGTTAAAAGATGCTGTCTTTGTTCTTTGGTTTTAAGATTTATTTTATTGTTTGAGAGGAGAGAGCGAGAGAGAAGGGGGAGGGTGCAGAGCAGTCTCCATAGTTGTCCATCATGAGTGGTGACATGGTTTCTTTCCACACAGGTGGATGTGGGGTCTCATGGGGTGGGAACTGAACTGGGGGCCTCCCGCATGGGACGCGAGAACCTTCACTGCCATCTGGTGGTTACCAGTTGTGTCACAGTTCAGCCTATGGGTTTGCACGGGCCAGGGCCAGGATTCGATCCTTGGACCTCGTGGTTACAAGGCAGGCACTCAACTTGCTGAATTATACCAGTGTCCCCTGATTATATTACCTGTAATCTAGAGAAAGTGATGACATGGACACATCTTGCTCTTATCTAGGATAAGCTGTGATGTTTTGAGTCATAAATAATCTTTAAATCTAGTTGTTTTATACAATACAGGTCTGTGCCCATGTACCGCTGGGTGGGGGTAACTCACTCAAGCCCTCAGGCTGACATGGCTGCTCAAGGCCCTAGCATGTCCCACATGGCAAATTAAGTCTCCCGTTGGCCCTCTCAGTGTCTAAGGGGCTAAGGAAAAGCAGAAACAATCCTGAGCCCAGAGACTCTAAAGCTGGGCCTGTTTGATCACCGCCATCCATGGCCCTGCACACGTGAGGCAGAATGAAATGAGCATGCCAGGTGACAGGAGAAAAGAGGTCCAGGTGGGGACATGGTACAAGAGCCATAGACAAGGTACATCTTGGGTGAGGCCTTGGGTGAGATCGTCTGTTGAGGGGACAGGCTGGAGTGACCCTAACCCAGAGCCCGTAGGCTGAGGCCAGACCTCTGAGGACAGTGCTGTTGAAAGTTTGGTACCAGGGGGCCTCTGATTGGATGCGTGGAGGCTGGTTCTGGATGTAGCATGGCCAGAGTAGGGGTGTCCAACCATTGGGCTTCCCTGGGCCCCGTCGGGAGAAGAACTGTCTTGAGCCACACGTCAAATACACGAACACTAATGATAGCAGATGAGCTAAAAAGGCCACAGAACATTCTCATCATGTAAGAAGGTTGACGAATGTGTGTTGGGCCGTATTCAAACCCACCCTGGGCTGCATGCGGCCTGTGGGCTGTGGGTTGGACGAGTTTAGATTAGAGGTTGGCCCAGCTGCTGTGGGTGGGTGGGGTGGGGGGCGACTTTGAGCATGCAACAGCACAAGAACAGAAAACGGGGAGGCAGGCCCTCAGCCTTGTACCCTTCAGCCAGCATCCTGGTCATGAGCCTCCAGGAGCAAGCACAAAAGCAGAGCTGTGACCCAGGGACCCCCCGTGGAGCGTGGGCACAAGGACAGAAGGACAGCAGCTTCCTGACTGGCATGCAGGCGGAGAGGAAGGGACCGAAGGCCGCCGTGGCTAAAATGCAGGGGCCCAACAGTTGGCTCAGGGCCTCACAACCTCATCCAGCACTTGGAGTCAGGACAGGACGGAGGACATTGCCAAGGGGCCCACCCTCAGCGACATCAGGAGTGCTATCAGCCACCGCAGCTGCAGGAGCGCTATTCAGTGTGAGCTGGCCAGTGCCAGGCTCTGTCTGGGGTGTCTTGCCTCTTATTCTTCTCACCAGCATGAGGGCCCGAGAGCCGTGAGCTACAGAGGAGGGAGGTAAGTGGCTCAAGGTCACACAGCAGAAAGGACAGCGCTGAGGCCCCCACACAAATGTTCTATCTTGTAGCCACACAACCGTTATATAAGCAAGTCATTCTGGTTGCTGAGTGGAAATGCACCGAGGAAGACAGCAGGCGAAGAAGTATCGCCGAAAGTAAAAATCTCCACTGAAGTTAGGACGCGTCAAAAAGCAAGCTTGTCCAGCCCGCAGCCCGTGGGCCATATGTGGCCCAGGACGGCTTTGAAAGTGACCCAACACACATTCGTCAACTTTCTTAACACATCATGAGATGTTTTTGAGATTTATTTTTTAGCTCATCTGCTGTCATTAGTGTTAGTGTATTGTATGGGTGGCCCAAGATGGTTCTTCTTCCAATGTGGCCCAGGGAAGCCACAAGGGTTGGACACCCCAAGTGGAAGTAAAGACCCACCTCTCAAGACAGACCATCCTCTCTCTCTCTTTATAAGAGAAGGTGAGAGACAGAGAGAGAGAGAGATGGGGGGAGGGCCCAGAGCAGTCTCCATAGTTGTGCATCATTAGTGGTGACATGGTTTCATTCCACACAGGTGAATGTGGGGACACATGGGGCAGGAACCCAACTGGGGGCCTCCCACATGGGAGGCAAGAAGGTTTGCTATGGAGCCATCCTGGAGGTTACCAGTTGGGCCGCAATTCAGCATATGGGTTTGACGGGTTAGGGATAGGAATTGAACCCCAGACCTCCCTCTTACTACAAGTGCTCAACCACTGAGCTATCCCGGCTTCCCCCAGATAATCCTCTCTTATGTGCAGAGTATTTGAAGTTTGCCAGACACCCAAGGTCCTGTAACTTGGTGAAGGGGAACAGTGGCCAGGCAGAGAAATCTGCAGTCATGGCAGCAACACACTCAAGGTCAGAGGACAGACCCACATTGGGGGGCATTTCTTTCATACCAATGGGCAGTGGGGATCACTTCTTATACCTGAAGGACCTAAACCCAAGGAATAGATGCAAACCAGAGAAGCATGTCATTCAGGCATAGGCTTTTCTGGGGTACTTGTGCCCTCCCTTTCACCTAGAGGAGTTGTCACAATGCTGGGTGGCCAATCCCTGTCCTAGTGCTACAGAAACCTGGGGAGGTGCCTAGTGATATTAGCCCGACTGAGGACAAGGAACTCAGGTCAAAGGAGAAACAACTCAAGATATGGACCCAAAGAAGATGAGAAGTCATGTCAGAACCATCTAGGCATTGACCTTAAGGGTGTGTGTGCATGCAGGTGTCTCTGTGTATTCATGTGTGTCTGTGTGCACTGTATGTATGTGTGTCCATGTGTGTGTGCATTCACGTGTCTCTGTATATGCCTGTGTGCGCACTGCATGTACGTGTCTGTGCATATGCATGTGCACATGCATGAATGTGCAAGTGTGTCTGTGCACACATGTATGTGCCTCTGTGTGTACATGTGCACATGTTTCTGTGTACATGCATGCACACATGCCTGTTTCTGTGTATGTGTGTGCCTGTATCTCTGTGTGTGCAGGCACATGTGTGTGACCCTGTGTGTGTGTATGTTACATCTACCAAAGACTGGCCCTAACCATTCAGAATGACCCAAGGACACTCGGGTGAGAAGTGGATGTATACAACTTTATAAAATAGATTCTTATTAAATTATTTACTATTTCTGGATTGCCCTGTGGAGGAAATAAAACAAAAATGGTATTTGCAACCTTGCAAGAAAAATGTTTTCTCAGGAGAATTTCAATCTAATTCTGGAAGACGACCCAGAGCAGTTGGGAAATTCTGATTAAATGTGATCAGCATACACGCTGGACTTATGAGTTCTTTGCTGTGTGCTTCCTCCTAATTAAAAACATAATTCTTAAACAGCCACAGTTACATGCTTTTCTGTTAACTCAACACATACCACAGGACTAGGGGGAAAACAGAAACGACTTAGATGTTTGCATCTCTTAAATCACTTGAGAACGGTGCATTTAGAACGTGCGAAGTCGTGATAAATATATTTGGAAAATGTAAACGGAGGCGCCTTTGATCACCGACCAGAAAGGCGTCTGATTCCACGAAGCAGGTATTTTTCAGCAATTAAGTGAATATACTTTTTAATTTAATATTTGCCATGAGATGGATGAGGGGTATGAACATGCCCTTTACCAAATAAATGTTTTGTCTCCTAGGATCAGAGAATATTAAGAAATGTGAGGCTTAATACATTATCCTCGTGCCTACTTGAATTGCTCTTCAGATGTTTAAGAGGACACAGAGCTTTCCAATTTCAATTTGGGGATGCAGAAAATTACAACTCGTATTATTGCTCCCACCGTGTAACAAGAAAAGGCTGGAAAAACTTCACATTAATGACTTATTCGGACTCGGCTTGAATGATGAGGTCACAGAGGAAATAACTAGCACAAAATGTGACGAGAGACAAAAGCCAGCCGGAAGGAATGGTCCTGGGGCATTTGATGACCTGGGGCAGCTCAGACCTGGGTCATTATCACCTTGATGGTGGAGACCAGATGGCTGCCAGCCAGCGATTTGAAAATTGCTCTTCTGGGGAGGCCAGGATAGCTCAGAGGTTGAGCTTGGCTTCGCAATCGTGAGGTCCAGGGTTCGATTCCCAGCCCTGGCCGGTGCAAACCCCATAGGCTGAACTGTGGGGCAACTGGTAACCCCCGAGATAGCTCAGCGAAGGTTCTCACCTCCCATGCGGGAGGCCCCAGTTCAGTGCCTGCCCTGGACGGTCCCACATCCACCTGTGTAGAATGAAACCATGTCACCACTCATGACGTACAATTATGGAGACTGCTCTGGGTCTTCCCCCTTCTCTCTCTCTCTCTCTCTCTCAACAATAAAATTAAAAAAAAATTAAAAATTAAAAAAAAAGAACATTACTCTTCTCCCTGAGGCACGTGGTGTAGCAGATATTTCTCTTTGGTTCTGGAAATGGAAGGAAATTGACTAAAAGGTACATATTTAATTCAGCAAACTATTATAGGTCAGCTACTGGGTGCAGTGTCTTAGTAAGTGATTTGGGAAGCTGATCAAAGCCTGGTCTTTGCACTCAAGGTGGTTACAGTCTACACACACTGTAGTAGGCAAAGTAAATGGAATTGTCATAAACTATACTGACTTCCTCTGATTATTCTGATTATAATTTTTCTACCAAGGTTGACCTATTTAGATGGGTGCATCTACGTTACCTGAAACGAGTTCTGCGTCTACATAAATGTTTTTTGAATACTTTTAGGTATGCTTATGCATTAAAGGTGGAACTCTAGAAATGAATCATTAAAAAATTCAAATGAAAGATTCCTTTTTCTCCTATAAGTTTGGGTGCGCATTCTACACGGCAAAATACGGTAAGTGGGCCGATGTTGGCTTTTTCTAATCTGATCGAAGCATGCCCAGAAGGGGACAAGGAGTCTTGCCATGGTTGCCCTGCCAGGCTTTCAGAGGCACAACACGCTGTTCTGGAACATTCAGTTTCAGTCTATCAATTCCCTGTGAATGCTGGGAGTCAAGGTCTGTAAGAGCTTGACAAGCTGTCTCCATGGTAACGGGACCCACAGCAGGGCACTTAGCATGTGGGAGACAAGAAATAGCACCCCTACTCCTTTTGTTCAAGAGGGCCCTGTGATGAGTAACTGAATATTAAGCAAATTGGAACACTCTTCTTAGCCTAACCAACACGCCTGGCAGGCTGTTATACTTTTTAACCTGTATTTAATTCATACTCATTTTCAAAAACAAAACAAAACAAATCGAAAGGAAGGAGGGAGGAAGACATCTTTCTTAGCTTGGATGTAAAACATTTTCTGATGAATTTTTCTGAAAGCCAAATATGGGAAAGGTCGTGGTGGTGAATTTCTAGTCTCTCCGACCCACAGAAAAGTCAGTGGAAAATGCAAAGCATGTGCAATAAATACCCAGTTATAACAGCCTCACGAAGACACACAACTTGTTACTAAGGTTTCTTACACCTTCCTGCTGCTCACACATATTTTTAACGTATTCCTGCTACTTGTATGAACATCCCACCAAGGCAAACACTGCATTCCCTGCATAAGAAAGAACGCAGGAACAAGAGACAGAGCAAAGAAGTGGTATCATGCAGCTTTTTATAGCTACACATTATGACAATTAACTTCATCATCAAATTCTAGTGTTACGAGAACGGCTGTGTGCTACCATCGCGTGCCTTTGTGGCTAAAGGAATCATGAAACACTCTGGAATGACCAGATGTTTCACCCAACCGTCACTTATGTTTCATCTCCTGAATTCTTACCTGTCTTTTCAGCGGGCTGTCCCAACCTCCTGGGGACCCTGACTTTTTTAAGGACAAAACTTCCATTTCCTTACATTTCTCTATAGCAGCAGTCCCGAACCTTTGGGGCAGCAGGGACCAGTTTTGTAGAAGACAATTTTTCAACAGAGCAGGATGTGTGTGTGTTGTTGGGAGGCAGGGTGGGTATGTATGCACATTTCACAATAGGGGGCGTGCTCCTATGAGAATCTAATGTTGCCGCTGATCTGACAGGAGGCGGAGCTCAGTGGTAATGTGAGCAGTGGGTATGGCTGTAAATATAGATGAAGCGTCTCTCGCTCATCCACTGCTCACCTGCTGCTGTATGGCCTGGTTCCTAACAGGCCATGAACCAGAACCGTGGGATTGGGGAGTCCTGTTCTATAGCATTAGCCCATCTTCCTGTGAGAGATGGATAAAACTTAGAAATTTAATAAAGTCCACCAAAACAGGCAATTCCTACAGAGATACAAAGGGGATTTTATTTACATTGACAGTGAACCCACTGAAATCTTTCCTTTTCTTTTCTTAGCTGCAACACAGATATCGTATTGCTGCATCTAATTCATGTTCAGAATGGAAATTATTCCTGCATTTTGGCAAGTGAGTTTTGCAGCCCAAGAAAGAACTTTTGTGCAGGATGTGTTAAGTATATCTCCTACCATCAGATTAAAATGTCTGGCATGTAGCTAGATGTAAGAATATAGCTAGAATCCTTACGAAAAATACATGAGAACATTTGTTTCATGAGTAGGTATGGTCCTAACATTTTAAATTAGTCTTTAAAGCACTTACATATGTATTGTCTTGCCTTACTTTTGGCATTCTGTTTTACCAAGTGGACTCTAGTATGAGAGTCTGTATTTCTTTCTTGCTAACATACAGCGATTTTTTTTCATCACCTGTGTCTGCCAAAGACCAAAGGTGAAGCTATTGAAATGTAATCTTTATTTGTATCCTCAGTATAGAAAGATTGCTGTTGGTCATATAATGTTATAACTATTAAAATGACCTTTATGGCTTACATACTCATACAACGCTGCCAACGTAAATGGACAATTGCAAGTTCATGAACTTAATTGTCAAACCTCATATGTAAAATTTGTACATCATTTCCAAAGGGTGATGTATCAGAGAACAGACTAAAGTGTATACGTGTGTTAAAATTAGGATTGTATCAGGACAATAAAATACGCTGGCTTAAAAAAATGTTTTCCCAGTTGGGGTTATCATCTTGATAGCACAGATGTGTTGCCTCAGAAGTTGAGATAGGTGAAAATGATTCCCCAAATCCTTCATACTGACAACCATGTTGGAATGCAGGTGAAATGTGTTTTCTACTCATCTAAGCTCATTTTGTTCTTTAGCCAGAAACTAGAAAACAAGTTCTATGACACTATAAAAATGAGAGGTCAAGCTTGAAGAAGAGTCTTTCTGACCTTGATTGAAATGTTATGGGTTAGAGAATGCGATTGTGGCCTGAAGACAAGACAAAGCCACTAGTGTTCTACTGGATGGATGATTATGATGTCAGGTGGGGCATAAGGACAACAATGAAGATGATCAATGTCCCCAAGGACATGGAAAATCCCGGCAAAATAACTATACAGGAGCAAAGTGATTACTAACCAAGCACATTTCCACTCATGATTTTTCTTGTCCTTTTCATAGTCTTTGACATTGTTAACTGCTGTCTTAAAAAGTTTTTAAAAACCTGTGTTCCTTTCACTTCCAGAACACCACACTTTCCAGATGGTTCTCTTGACTTCTGGCTCCACCCTCTCAACACCTTTTGGGTGCTTTTGCTTCCTCTGATTTTCCAGTTGTTTGGTGTGCCCATGAAGTTCTACTCCAAGCCCTCTTTTGTTCTGCCTCTACCCACAATTTTTTTTTTTTACTCCGGCAATAAAATAATTTTTATTACCATCTCTGTATTACCCAGAAATCTTCACCTTCAGCCCAAATTTTTCTCATGACCTTTAGACTATCTATCTACTGCCTTTGACCATGCTTATGTCCCATGGATACTCCAGTCTCAAACTCAAAATCTCTTTACTGATCACCTATTTGGGATCGATATCTAAGTGGATGATAGTATGGTCACTCATGTGCCCAAGCCCAAAATGTGGACATCATTTCCCTTTCTGAGACTTAGTCACAACATCTTGCTAGATGACCTCCTAAATGTTCCCAACTTCACCAGTTTCTTCTCTACCCACCAGCTGGACCCTAGACCAAGCCCTCCATTCCTTTAACTGCATCAGAACAAGTTCTGTTCCTTTCCAGATTATATTCTACATCTTAATCAAGCATGACTATGTCACATGATTCTCTTCCACAAAATCCAGGTTGCTTTCCGTTGTTTTTCTGATCAAGTCTCAATTCTTTGAGGTTGCTCAGAGACTCTGTTTATTGATCTAATGGTATCTGTTGTCTTCCAACCTTTGTGTCCTGCTCTTTAGCAATGCTGAATTCCTTCCTAAGATGACCCTACTTCAGTACTCAGCTCTTCCAGGTTGTCACTTCTCTACTCTCCTATACTTTCAGAATTTCCTTCAGTAAATTAACTCAATGGGTTACCATCAATTATTTTTCCTTTTCTGGGAAACCTACCTTGACCAAAGTCCCCCAACTTTGAATTAGATGCCATTCCTTAGTGCTGTCATCTATACTTTATTTCCCCTTTCAGAGAATTCAACAATGAATTGGGATTGTGTGTTTAATTTAACCGTGAAACAAGGGGTCATATCCGTATCATTCTTTGTTATAGTCCTGCCCAGCTTGCAGCGACAAGCTTGCATTATAGTAGGCACACAATCAAGGTTATACTTTCTGAATGAAAAATACATCTTTTCATAGTTACAAGTGTATTAATAAACACTCAAGTTTGAACATTTTGACCAATCACAAGCTCCATTTTCTTTTCATGGGTTCTTGGTTCAATGGGTTCTTTATCTTTTGTTCCATTTTAAACACCCTCTCTTGGGTCATCTAAATTAAGGACAGTTCATTTCCTACTGTTCTAGTCAGGGGTTCAAAGCACACCCAGTGACACAGACATCAGATAAATGACAGACTGGAAGACGAGACTGTGATTGACTCATCTCAGAGCCTATCGCAAGCATGGACTAATTTATTAGTTAGATACATTCAGGGCTGCCTGTTCTCTATTGTCCTCTATTGCTTACTTTCAAGGGCAAAGGACCTAGAAGGAAGTAACAAGGCCAAGAACCCACTCTTACACAGTTTACACTGGCCACTCCAAATCCTGACCAACTACTCTCAGTGAACTCTTACATTCAGTTGCAAGTCTGGCTTCAGAGGCTGGCATTAGTCTAATGCCTATTCATTGCTTCCAACTCACAATGGTAGCATTGGCCTTGAATTCACAAACTAGACAGCTATCACATGGTGAATACAGAGGCAGAAAACAACTAGCAAAGCATAAAAGCTGGAGAAGGAGGGGACCAGGAGAATAACCAGCAGGCTAAAAGTGGTCATCAAACCACCGTTGAAGTAGGGGGCATCTATTAATGAGCCCTGCATTGACTGTTTTGAGCACAGCGTGTTCAGGTTGCTGGCAGCTACTTTTGATTACCTTTAAACAAGGGCAAAG
>PVKE010003106.1:37364-75441 GCA_004027555.1 Craseonycteris thonglongyai | reverse complement strand
AAAAAAAAAAAAAAAAAAAAAGAATGGGTGGGGGGTGGAGGCCAAGAAGGTTGGGTAGCAAGAGGGGTAGGACCCAGAGAACCAAAGTGGGGCCCTTTCAGCTGGCTTGGACCCTCCAGGCCGTGGAATTTCCACAGAGGGGCTGGGCTGGTGGAACTGGGCTGTGGAGAGGGATGGTTCGAGGGAACCCAGCTTGAAACATTAATGCTCTCTGACCATGGACATCTCATCCTACCTCTGCTTCCCCGCAACGAAGTCCCTCCTCTTCCCAGGGAAGGCCCGAGCTCCTTCCCCACTCAGCAAAGCTTCCAGGAGAAGCTTTTCATACACAGGGGTGTCTCCACTGCCTCACTCTCCTCCCACGACTGCCATCTGTCTCCAGAAGCCGCTATGGTCCAGTCCAGAGGCTCATCCCCGCTTCTCTGTCCCATACCTCCCCGCCGCACCTGCATCGGGACCACCTGCTGCCTTGCTCCTTTCTTGGGCTTCCTTGATGCTGCAAGATCCAGGCCTCCCAGCTCATTGATTGGCCCTTCTTGAGCATCTCTGCCTCCTCATTCTCCTCAGTTACCTAAGCAGGTCGAACCCAAGGATCTCTCTCTCTCTCTCTCTCTCTCTCTCTCTCTCTCTCTCTCTCTCTCTCTCTCTCTCTCTCTCTCTGTCCCATACGGTCCTCACCCAGAGGCTGGCAGACACTTCTAAAATGCTCCCTGGAATTTTCCCGAGCCCCTGGCTTATATAACCATGCCTCCTGCCTTTCTTCTTGAATGTCCCACAGACTTCTCAAACTCAACAGGAAATTCTTTTTTTTTTCTTTTTCTTTAAGATGTATTTTATTGCTTTGCGAGAAGGGGAGAGAGAGACAAACAGAAAGAGAGAGAGAGAGAAGGGGGGAGGGCCCAGAGCAGTCTCCATAGTTGTACATCATTAGTTGTGACATGGTTTCATTCCACAGGTGGATGTGGGGTGGTACGAGGCGAGAACTGGGCTGGGGGCCTCCTGCATGGGAGGTAGGGAACCGCTGCTGAGCCATCCCGGTGGTTACCAGTGGAGCCGCAGTTCAGCATATGGGTTTGCACGGGCCAGGGCCCGAAATCGAACTCCATACCTCATGATTGCAAGGCAAGTGCTCTACCACTGGTCTATCCCAGCTTCCCCTCAACAGGGAATTCTTGATCCTCCATGAGAGCCTGCCCCTCCTCCAGGGCTCTGTCCTTCCTCAGCTGCCAAAGCTGGAGATGAGGCACCATGTAGACTCCTCTCTGCCTTGCTATTTCCCATCTGACTCCGTGCCAAGGCGAGCGCATTCTCCCTTCTTAATATTTCCTGAATTGCTTCCCTCTTTTCCTCCCCTCTGCTAGTTTCTGTGCCTGAAGCACCAACCTCCTGGCTGGTCTTTCTGCCTCTAGTTCCTTCCTCCTTCCAGAACATTCTGCTGCTCAGGCAACCTCAGTACCTCCCTGTTCAGACCAAATTCCTCAGCCTGGCATTCTGGTCCCTGCTAGACCTGGCCCCATTTTCACTTTGTTCCCATCATTATTCATGCTGGTCCAAATGAACTAGTCCCCACTCCCCATTCTTGTGCGTTTCCTCCACCTGTTTTCTCTGCCTCAAATATTCTCCCCATGCATTTCCCATCCCCACAATCCATGTCTTGTCCATCCCCAAAGCTCAGATCAAGGCCTTCCCTACCATGACCCTCCCGGGGAGCCCGAAGCTACAAGGATTTCTGCCCTCTTTGGCTCCCCAGCGCCTCCTGGACAGTCTTGCACCCCTATGTCTGGGTTGTTTCATGGTGGTTTTTATAAGAAAGACACACTTGGGTTAGGGGGTGAAGTCTTGTTCAGATTGCCTCGTGAGGAGCAAAGAGTCTGTGTTGATCTAGGATGAGGCTGCATTTGTTGTTTTTGGGGCCCCCTTTTCTTTGTAATTGTACCTCAGTTTCCCCCACTCTCATTTCCCATGCTCAGGCAGGGCACACCTCTGCCCGCGAAAGGGCCAGGAAAGGACCTCCACCTTAGCCTATCAGGGGTCGCCATTCCCTGCGGTGGGACAATCAGAACACCTGAAAAGTTTCACTTGGCTTCTAGGATTGAGGTGCTCTCTTTCCCAGAAGTTCGAACCTGAAGTCCTGCAACCAACCATCTTACCAGCACAAGGGATTGTCTATGGGAGAAAATAGAGGCAAGGGATGGAGAAGGAGAAACTGGGTTCTGGGATGTTGTTTGAGCCTCTGAATTGAGATGGGCCTCCAGCCAGCCCTGCCCTGTGGGCCTTTCACTTCCGACAGACAGTAAATTCCCTGAAACCACTTTGGGTTGGGTTTTCTCCCCTTTGCATTACAAAGAATCCCAACTGGTACACAAGGTGGGAAGAGAGCTCCCAGGCAGCTGTTTCTAGATCTCCATGTCATCTTCCAGGAGGTCATGGAGGTCGTCCTCCCTTGGCTCCGTGGTGTGGCCTGGTGGCACCCCAAGGTCTTTGTTAGATGAGAACCATCTGGGCAGCAGGCTGAAAGCTTAGCCCTGGGGTAGGGCTGGGCCCCTGCAGTGTGGACACTGAGCCCCAGGCCCAGGCCCAGGTCAGAGAGTGTTGAGGGCTGCCCAGGGGGCGTCAGGCTCCCACTGGATAATGCAGAAGGACCCCGTTCAGTGAGTCACTAGAATACGGGAGGGGAGCAGAGCATTCCCAGATGTTTTCAGAGAGCACAGTCAGAGCACAGGGAGGAGACCCAATTCCACCTTTTCCAGGAGCCCTTTGGGAATGTAGCTGGAAACAGCTGGAGCAGGGATTGCCAGGAAGGGAGTACAGGGGTTGGGAAGTGCCCGGATGTGGGAAGAGGGCAGGACTGAGTGCCCCCGGAGGAATGGCGGTAGGGCAAAGGGTGAGAGTTGGAATGTCTCTGAATGTCCTCCCATGATGGAGCCGTGGGGAAATGTTCCTGGACTCTGACAAGACTGGCTAAGTTGACCAGACATACCATTTTAAACAGGACAGAAAACAATGGTACTGTCCTATTTCAAAGGGTACGGATGGTCAATCTAGTCTCACTGGGCTGAATTCAAGGGATCAGCAGGCTGACCATCTGTACCCTTTGAAACGGGACAGTACCAGTTTTTTTCTGTCCTGCTTAAAGTGGTTTGTCTGGTCAGCCTATGACTGGGGGACTTGGAATAGACAGAATTGGGGTGTGGAAATGGGGCAAGCCCTAACTTTCAATGAGCCTGGGGGGAATCACCCTCTGGTGGGGATGAAAGGGCTGCTCAGGGCCTGCCTTGGGGAAAATACTGGGTGCCCATCTGTTGCATCAGAGGCTCCCAAGGATATGTGCTGAGAACCGGGGGGTCTTTGGTGGGGCCGGAGCAGGGCCCAGGGCAGGCAGATTGCTACAAAAGAGCCTGGTGTCACTGGGAGGGGTTAGCAAAGGCAAAGTGTTGAGGGGAGTCAGAGGACAGGGGGCAGGAGCCTGAAGGAGAACCTTCTGGCCTCTGCTCTTCTGTACCCAGATGCCCGGGGGCTTGGTCTTGTCCCCTGGCCTTCTGCCCACCAGCTGCCACAAAGCTGGGGAGGAATCTGCTTTGCATTATAAGAGGGGCCATTTCCCCCAGGCATATGGTCAGCAGACCCCCCAGCCTGGAGCATCATGGGAAATGTCTTCTCCTGACCCCAGATCTGGCTCCACTACTTCTTCCCCTGGAGGACCAAGCTACAGGCCCAGTGACCCCACCACACCCCTCCCCACTGGATGAAGAGGCCTTTCACATTGTTCCAAGTCTCATCTCAGCTTCGTTGCACTGGATGAAAGGGGGAGGGGGCACGAGGGGAAGAGAAGATAAAAGGTTTCATCCTCTAGCCTAGAGGATGAAAGACAAAGAGGCTTCCTGGCTTGAGTAAAGAGGAGAGAGGCCTTGGGGGTAGGGGTGAGGTGGGAAGGGAGAACGATTGGCCTCCAGTCCAAAGAAACTGATGGCGCAGGAAGAAACAAGGGAGCGTCTATCTGTGCTCTGAGCCCCGAGTTGGCTCAGAGTGAGTCCCTACCCCGGAGGTAGGAAGCACGGGAGCTGCCCAACGGGACAGCCACAGCCACGTGCAGCTGCGGTGTGCTGCAAAGACAAAATACACCCTGAATTTTGAAAACGGAGGAGGAAAAAACAAAGAACTTGGTTCACAAATAATTTTAAAACATTGATTAGATGGAACTACTGGGCTAAATGAAATCGATGATGAAGTTCATCTCATCTACTTTTTACTTTCGGACTGTGGCTTGTAAAAAGTTGAAAAGCACATATGTCACTTGCATTCTATGTCTCTTGGACAGTGCCACTTCACAGCACTTCATTCAGTCAACAAAGTTTTATGGGGTGCTAGCTCTATGCCAGGCAAGGTGCTGGGGATTAGAAAGTGAGCAAAACCAGAGCCTGTCTCTGGTTTCCTGGAGTTTACAGTAATCAAATAATCACTCAGACGGGTGCCTAATTGCAAAGAGAGATAACTGGTCTAAACAAAAGGAGTGGAACATGGTGTTCTCTGAATCTGGAATCAAGAAACCTGATTTTGGTCCAGAGTGTGGTGAGGGCTTCCCCGAGGAGGCCCTGAACTGGGGGGTAACTTGGGAAAGATGGGGTGTGTTCCAGAAGAACCGGCATGTGCCGAGGTCTTGTGGCTGGAAGAAACCCCGAAGCTTGAAGAATTGAAAGATGGCTGGTTTGGGGGAGCACAGAATGCAAGGAAAGGGGTGTCCGGAGGAGCTGGGAGGGGCCGCCCGCAGCCGACAGAGGCCACGTTAAAGATGAGAAGCCTGTGAAGCATTTTCATTAGTTCTCACCGGGGAATGGGAGGAGGGGTAGAGGTTAGGCTGAAGGAGGGCAAAGAGGGTCTCTCCACAATTTGGTGGGGGCTGGGGCCTGCAAGTCTCAGGTGCCATGTCTTTAAGGCTCTCTGCGCCCCCACCCCAACCCCCTGGAGCTCTAGGCTAGGGTACTCACCTCTGTACCCCCACCCAATCCTGCGTGCTCTGAGGAGCTTTTCGGCATGCCCTCTTTTCACCATCCTTGTGGTCCTTCCTGTCCTTCAGGCCACCTCTGACCACCTCCCAGCCTGTCCTGCCCCACCCTCCTCACCTGGCACACAGCAGGCAGGGCTAGGTGGAGATCTCTCTATGGCGCCCGCCTCTGGTCCTTAACACCCCTCAGTGTTCTGAGAACGTAGTGCAGACGCCTTAGCACCTCTCTCTGTAAACCCTCCATCCGCCCCTCTGACCTGCTCACTCTGGGTTCTGGGCATAGGAGCCTCCCCCAGCGCTCTGCGCTCTATTCTCTTTCATCAGGGCCTTTGCAGAGCTGGTTCCTCGGCCAGGAACACTCTCCTCCACCACCACCCCCGACGTCGTCCCCCCCAGCTTGTGGACCCAGCGCATCCCTAAGGGTAGGGAGGGCTCTGGGTTGGGACACGCCCCTTCCGCTCGCCGCGGGCATGGCACCGCCCACCATCCAGGGCCTGTCTGCTGTCTCCCTCTGGAGAATGTAAGATTACTGAAGGCAAGGGCTGGGGTCTCCCTTATTCCCACAGGCAGCATCTGGCTCTCCCCCACCGAATTAGAGGCGTTTCTCCCACCAGAATGGGGGTCCTTTGGGACAGCAATTGTGCCTCCCTCTTCAGATTAGAGGTCGCCTCAAGTCTGGGACTGTGTCCCAGTCAGACGGGAGGCTCCCTCAAGACAATCTCCCATTGCCTTGGGTGTTATCCAAGTACCAGGGTCCTCTCTTACTATCCAAACCCCTCCCCCACCGTCCTCAAACCCTCAGAGTCTGGGGGTGGGAGACAGAAGACAGCTGCCCCTCCACCTCATGCCTCACTCGGCTGGGGCCCGGCTGGCCTCTCCTCAAGATCTGCGATCAGGAAGGCTTAGTTGCTGTTTCTGGGAAGAGCAAGCCTCCCGTGCCTTCCCAACCACAAGCCAGCCCCATCAGAGGGCCTGGCCCAGGGACCAGCAGGGGCTGGGCAGCTCTAATCAGCTGCCAGGCCAACCTTGGAGAGAACAGGTCTGGGGCCAGGATCCATGCAGCTCTGGGAGCTACCAGGTATGAGCCAGGCAGGGCTCAAGCCCACACTGGCAGGAACCAGAGTTGGGACCTGCCTGGGAGAGCCACAAGGGAAGGGCCTGCCTAAGTCCAGGCTGGGCCTGCCAGGCCATCTGGAGCCAGACTCTGTGAGTGTGAGTGTGTGTGTGTGTGTGTGTGTGTGTGTGTGTGTGTGTGGAGGGCTTGTCTCCCAGGCCATGTGGGTGGCTGGGAGCTGTGGGGTCGTGACCTGGCCCTCCTAGCAAGCCGCTGGCTCCCCTGTGGTCAGTTTTACTTCTGACATCTGGTCAAGTTCACAGCTGGCCGGCTTCCTACTTGGCCATTTTCACTTTCCCTCTCCAAGATCTGGGGGCAAAGGGCCCCCACTCCTTCCCTATCCCACTTAAATTAACTCCATGGCTACACATGTGAACTTGCTGGATTTCTGTTAAAACTTCCCCATTTGGTGTGTGTGTGGGGTGAAGTAGGGGACAGAGCAGGAACTAAGTTAGAAATTATACCTGGGTCCCTGCCACACATACAACCCCCACCAACTCAAACCACATGCGTTCCCAGAAAAGCTTTGCACGGAGTTTTTTCTTTGCTATTTAATATTCATCATTTATGTTTTATGTGTAAGTTTCAGAAGGGCCCAAGAAATGATTACACAGGATGCAAGGGGAAGGTGTCAGGGAGTCTGGAGCTCACAGCCACCACGAGGGGGCCAAAGGGGTTCCATCTCGGCCCAAAGGGAGGCAGGCGGGGCCCCAGAACCAAACACATGCTGAAACATACTTGCCACCCCCGACCCCTCCTCCACTGCTGGGGAGGAAAATAAATACTCAGACTTGGTCCACTCCCAGGTGCACAGGGGAGGGACCAGCAGGTGAGTTTCTTCCTCTCATCACAGATCCAGGTCAAAGAAATGCTATCTACATACAATGTCCCCAGTCCCTTCCGCAAGGTTGGGAGAACCTGGGCAGGGGTGGGGGTAGCTCTCAGTACACACCTTGCTTGGGGCTCGTTCATGCTAAATAGAGGGGGAGCCACACTCATTCCAACATCAAGCCAAACAGAACAGTCCAGGAGAGGCCCCCAGGCCCCTTCCTGGCACCAAGCTAGGGGGAAAGCAGTCCTTTGCAGGGTCCTCTGAACCTGGGACAGACCCTCTAGGGCCTACAGTCTAAGTCAGTTCCTTCTTGCTGCATTCCCACACGGGTCTACTCTTCTTCATCACAACCTTCGGGACCCAGCCAAATGCCTGCAGGGAAGAGGGAGTGCGGGGAGCATTCCTCCACAGGCAGATCCTTGGAAGACAGGCGCCAGCTCAAGCCTCAGCCGTCCTTGGCCCGCCAGACCCGGGGGCGAGGAAAGAGAGAGCAGAGTTCAATTCCCTGTGATGCTTCCCTGGCAGCTGCCGCGAGCAGGATCCGATCCCAAAAGGAAGAACTGGTGGAGAAGAGATTTCTCATCGTGTGTGTGTGTGTGTGTGTGTGTGTGTTGCAGGTGGTGGGGGGTCCTTAGTCCCTGAGCCCCAGGACTGAGTCTAGGAAAAGATACTGCCTGGGCTGGCTCTGGGTCTGTGCTGGGATGGAGGGTACCTACAGACTGAGCCACACCACAGACACCACACCCGTTGCCTAAGGGGGGCAGGCACCTCTTTCCACAAACCCCACACGTGACTCATGTCACAATGAAGCAATGGACCAGGCCTTGGGTGATGCGTCCCGTCTCCACCAAGGTTGGACAGGCCTGGAGACAGTGGAGGGTGGACAGGATTTGGCTACACGACATATTTCCTAGCGGGTTTCCCGGTGCCCCTGTCCTAGCCCTCAAGCAACCCACAATCGGCCGCCCCATGGCTGGTTGGCTTTGGGCAAGTCACTGCCTCTGTCTGGGACTCACTGCCCAGTATGTGTGCATGATGAACGGGGTGGACTAAATGTTAAAACCCCCTCCCAGCTCTCACAAGCCTCTGATCTTCCTCATCTTGGGCCAGAGAGAAGGCGTGAGGGGGCTGAGGGAGGCTCTAGGCAACGATGCTGCTCCCTCTTTCCCCAGGTTCACAGTGTCGAGTCCATGGCTCTGGCTCCTCAGTCTCCCCCTCTGAGGCTCTGGGGCCTTGTCGTCACCCCCACCACCACCCCTGGTGTCAGCCCCCTAGGTCTGACACCTGTTAAGGTGGGAGGGCCTGGCCCACCCGGAAGTATGGGGAGAAGGGAGCAGAAGGCCTGAGATGGTGAGGGGGCGGGAAGGGGTGGGAGAAGAGGCAGGTGAGGGGGCGGGAAGGGGTGGGAGAGGCAGCAGGCGAGGGGGCGGGAAGGGGTGGGAGAGGCAGCAGGGGCACTTCCGGTGCTGGAGTGGGAGTGTGATCAGAGGTGGTGGGGCCCCCAGGGAGCAGTAACAGGCTGTGGTTTAGGGGCCCAGGCTCCGACGTCCTGCCCAGGGGAGTGGGCTGGCGCATCAGTCCTCGGAATGTGGGGGGCAAGGCGGAGGTGCCCGGGTCGGCTCACACGGGGGACGTGGCGGTGGACTCGCTGCACAGGCTCTCGACAATGTCAGCTCGCTGGATGCGGCGCAGGGCGGCCAGCAGGGCATCCAGCGTGGCGCTGTCCTGGGCGGCCCAGCTGGAGAGCAGGGCCCGGACGGGGCAGGCCTCGTGGGTGAAGGAGTCTATGTGCTCAGGCTGGTAGCCCAGCTCGCCCGCCAGGTGCCGCCAGGTGTCCCCCGCAGAGCCATTGAGCAGCTTCTCCACCTCCTCCCGCTTGGCTGGGGGCAGGCTGCTGTAGAGATCTCCATCCCCCTTGAGGGCTGCAAGAACCCCGAGGGAGTCAGACACCACCCGCTGGACCCCCTGGGCCCCACAGTGGGCCTGGGGTAAGACCCCAGGGGGGATGAGGCCTCCATCTTCCCCATCTGGGGAAGCCCCAAGGGCCTAGAGACCCAGGGGTGGCCAGGCTGAGGTCCCCGATGGGGGGGGGGGCAGGGCTGCAGAGGGTCTTGGGGCTGCTGACTCACATCCCCTCCCGACCATAGCTCCAGCACAGTCCCCACCACCAGCCCCCCTCCCTGCCCACCAGCAATTAATCAAGACAGAGGAGGAGACAGGACTCAGCCCAGACTCCACTAGAGTCAGTGTCCTGGAGCTGGGCTATGGGCCACTAATTAGGGGACATAATTAACTACTTGTTCCCCAGAAGCCCAGGGCAGAAGGCTAATTACAGCCACTTGGGGGAGTAATTAGCCCTAGGGGGGACAATTAGCTTGATGAGTCTGGATGCTCCAATTTGTCAAAGCCTCCATTTCCCAAGTCACTGAGCTGAAAAGGACCTCCCCCAGCCCTCCCCTCACCCCAACACTCCCATCCTTCTCCCCAGAGGCACCATTAGTCAGCCCCTCTGACAGTCCTTCCTAGAGTCTAATCTTAATCCCTCCTGCTGGTCCTGCCTCAGCCCCTTGCCCAGCCTTGCTGCTCACCCTGGCCTGCGGCCGTCTGCGTGTGGGACTGCTGGTCATGGAGGCTCTGGCTGTCCACAGAGATGCCGCTGTCGCTGTGCAGCTTTTCTCCCTCGGGTGGGGGCGTCTGGTTCACTGGCCGGCTGTTGGCTCCTTGCTTGTTCTGCTTGCAACTGTTCCACCTGGAGCCAGAGGACAGGCCCGGCCTCAGGGAGTGCGGGACGGCACTGGCCACACAGCTCAGGTATCCAAGCTCTGACGTGTGGGGCCAGGGTATGGTAGGTGCCCTGCCATAGTACTTAGCTGCCCCTGGTCCACACCGAAAGCACCGTGAGGACAGGGTGGCAGTCAGGGCTTGGCGCACATGGAAGGCAGTCAGTAAATGTCCGTGGAATGAAAGGTGCATAAATAAAGGACTTCTCAGGACCTCCACTTTTCCCACCCTGCCCTTGTCAAATCCTCGCACGTGTGTGCAGGATATACACAAGGACTTTCTCTGCTCTTTTAAGCAAATAAGAAAAAACTGAAAACTAACCCAGTGTCCATCAGGAGGAGCCTGATCATAATGATCCATGCAGAGTATTGAATGAGTGGTTATAAGTGATCAGATAATCTGTATGTCCAGAGGAAAGCTCTCCCGAGGGAGAGTAAGTGAAAAGAAGTTGTAGAGTATATATAGTGTGATCCAATCGATGCTTAAAAAACCTGCACGTTTACATAGAGCTGAAATGTTTTACGTATGTGTGTTTATAAATGCACAGAAAATGGCTGGAAAGGATCCAAGCAGATTCCAATGGGGAGAGGGTAGAATTGGGGGAGATAAAAGAGGGCCTTTGCTTTTTGCTTTACGAGATATGACTCTCGTCTACATTTCCCCAAACGAGCATGCATTGCTTTGATGATTTTTCTTTTTAAGAATGAAAGTGCACTTAGACACTTAAAATGCTTTTCAGGAGTTCTTACACATCCTGGTTTCCTGGAGGTGTGTGTCACAGCATCCCAAGTGTGCACTGGGAAGGGACAGACCTGCACACACACGCAACGGTGGGGGTATAGGTGGGGCTCAGTGAATAAGGGTGCAGGCGGCTGGTCAAGCAAGCTGTCTGTGTGCAATTGAGGGCCAGGGAGTCAGAAAGGGGGCAGGGCTGGTGACAGGCTGGGACAGGGAGAACCCGCTCCCTCCCTCCTGCTGACCTGCGACCCCTCCCCGCTTCCCCCACTGGAGTTGGCAGCTGGAGGTGAGTGAGGATGAGCTTGGTCTGGGGTTGAGTTGAAAGAGTACACACATTTGCAAGTCAAGGTTACAGCGAAACCCACCTTGAGGGCAGAGGTCCCCTCTCTGTCCCCCTCCCCCCTCTCACCTCTTGAAGGCTATGTAGGCCACAAGGCCCACGATCACAGCGGCCAGGATGGAGCAGTAGACAGGGATGAGGTTGTCGTTGGTGCCTCGAGTCACCACAGGCTGGGAGCTGCCCATCACTGTGGTCACCACATTTGCCACCGTACTGGCCACCAGGTCTTGCTCAGGAGGTACGTCGGACTCCTGGGTGCTGGGGGCTGTGCTGTCTGAGCCCTCGGAGGGCGTAGACCGTGTAATCCAGCGGCCAGGGATCTCTGAGAGAAAGGGTGACAGGAATGAGCACCCAGGAGCCCCAGCCCTCCCCTCATGTTCTGACCCACCCAGTCCCCACGGCGCAGGCGCTTGCATGCCCAGCTGTCATGCACGGGGGTGAGGACTGGGATTGCGTGCATGTTATGATGGTGTAGAAGACCAGGGGCCTGGAATCCGGAGACCTGGATCCCCTTTGGCTGCGTTTCTGTGACTCTGGATCAGTCCTTTCAATTCTCAGGACCTCCATTTCCCTGTCCATAGATGGGGGATATTAAGAGAGAGGGTCACTAAACTCCCTTCTATCTCAGGGGTAGCTGTGGTCCTAGAGACCTATTCTGCCTCCCCTGGGGACCCAGAAGCCGGCATGGAGGCAAACACACCAAGAAGAGAGAGTGGGCCCCAGGAAGCCTGCAGCTGGAATCACTCTGGAAAATGCAACTGCTCTGGCCCTCAGTTGCCCCAATGACCCCAGTAACCCCTATCCTAAGGAAGGATGAGGGTACTCAGGGTACACAGAGGTACCCTGCCTCACCCCAGCTCCCCAGAGCTGGAATCAGCCTCCTTTCTGGTCTCCCATGTCCTAGCTCCAGGCCCCGGCAGGGCGGGGGTGCTTGGCCGCCTTCCCGCCAGTCGGTGGCTAGCTTGTTTCTTGCCCTGCGTGGCTCTTACCACATCTGATCTTGCCACCCAGAGAGCATAGTGTCAGGTAGCCCGAACCCTCCCTGGGAAGGAAGCAGGCTGCTGGTGGAGAGAGGACCTACAAAGCAGGGACTGCCCAGCACCTCAGGAGGGAGGAGACTGCCTTGCCACCCACCTAGGCCCTCTGGTGCCAGCTGGGCACTGCCAGCCTCCCTGGCAGGGGACCTACATTCTGCTGGCACCAGTGGGTGGAATTTTCCATTCTGTCACCCTGCCAGGGGCAGTACCCAGGGTTGTGGGCTCTGGACATCCGGGGGGTGCCTGTCTGGGCAGAGCTGCTTAGTGTATCTGTCCTCACTTCCCAGCACAGGACATGCCAATGGGTGATGGGGAGGACACTTTGCTCCCCAGCTTGCCCCCCCAAAGCCCAATTTGCCCACCCAAGTTGGAGTCAAAGCTGCCCACTAGTCTGAGCCTCCTCCGCCCAAGACAAAGATGCTTCAAAGGTCCCCGTTTTCAGCACCTTCTGAGAGGTAAGGCCCCCAGATGTAAATCTGGACTCCATCTGGCTGGCACGAGGGAGGGGCTGCCATCCTCCCCCTCCCCCTCCCCCTCCCCCATGTCAGTGCTGGGCGGGAAGTAGAGGAGACCTGGCCCTGTCTTGTGGCAGCCCCAGATCTCAGGCATTAGACTGGGGGGTGTTCTCTTGCTCTGCTAGGGGACCGGCCAGCTGGAGGGCAGCCTGAGCTCTGAGGTTGACCCCAACCCACAGGCTAAAGAGATGTATGGTGGTCGGTGAGTCAGGCCATAGAGATTGGAGAGCAGTGGGGAGGGGCTGAGAGAGGGGGAAGGGCCAGACCAGGCTGAAGACAGTGCTGTCCAGGGCACTTTCCCCACATCTCTCCCATCCCCTCTGGAGGGGGCCGGGGGGCAGGGGGATGAGATCCAGATGTGGTCATGTCCACTAGCATTCCAACCCCCCCAATCCCTTGGCAGGTCCTGACAGCCGTTTCCGGAGTGGGGGCTGCCAGACTTGGGGGTAGCAAAAGGGACCAGGTTACTCCTCCTAAACCCGAATGTCCCTGGGGCACCGGGGTGGGGAGGGGCTTCCACCCTGAGGGTGGGTGAATCACCACGCTGACACCTGAAATGCATACACACAAGAAAGTACAGTGCACTGGAGGGGAGGAGGGCACCCAAACCCCGAATCAAGCTCCATTTCCTGAAGTGTCCCCTCTGCCCCAGAACTGACCTTTAACCCTCAGTGGAGTGGGGCAGAGGGACAGGGATAAACACAGCCCTCGGGATACCCTCCTCCTTCAGAGTGGCTGGGAACGTGGGGTGGTATCTGCAAGAAATCTGTGAACTCCCCAAAAGGCCGAGCCCACCCCTCCTGCAGCCACCCCATTTCTTTGCCCTAACCTGAACCCTGACTAGGTACCCCCATCAGCGGGCCTGGACTTGCCCGTGGGGCTATGCTGCGTGCCTGCCTGCAGCCAGCTGCCAAAACCCCCTCCCTGCTCTGTCCTGCGCCGGACACCCCTTGCCTGTCTCCTGGCCCAGGGCAATCGCACTAGAACCATCACGCTCTGCTCCCCAATCCTCCTCCCAGCACCCATGGCCACCCCAATGCGGAAGCTTCACACACACCTGGCCTCAGCCCAGCTTCACAGCCCTCTCCAACAGGACCTAGCTCCCTGAGCCAGAGGTCACAGGGGGACCCAGTGTCAGAATGGAGGTTCCCCACAGAGGGGATCTGTTTCTGCCCTGAAGGCAGTGGCCGGGTCCCCTCCCCTAGAACGGGGAACCTCCGGGAACTTGTCCGGGATCTTGCCTTTCTCATTACACTGGGGGAAAAGACTGTCTCTCTCCCTAAAGGAGGTGTGGGGCTGCTCAGACTGAGCGTGCTCTGAGGGTTAGGTGGCTAAATGGGCTCCCAGCCACAGGGTGATGGAGGAAACCTCTCCCTGCAAAGGAAAAGCCCTCACATCTCCCCAAGACAGGTATCACCAACCAGAGACCAAGCCTGTTCTGCCCTGGCAGCCATGGCGATTCCTCCTCCATCTCAGGAACCGCCCTCTCTCCTTAGGGCCGTGCCTAGATCTGTGGGCACATTAGCTGTCATTCGCCCCAGGGGGCTGGGCCCTCCATGTGCACCCTGCTTCTCATCCTCAGGCTTCCAGGCCCCAGGCCTGCCTCTCCCCTTCTCCCCCTCCCCAAAGCCCCACCTCCATGGCCTCCTGAGGATTCCCTGGGTCCACCTTCTTGACTAAACTGTACCAGTGACTGTCGACCCCTCTCCCAGCCAGCACAAGTCGAGGTGGGCCAGCCACCTTCTCTAACCCACAACAACACTGGGAATGGCACGACCCGTGAAGAAACTGGTCCAAGTCAGGAGTGCCCTCCCTAACCAACATGATTCAGAAGCAAGGGACGGGCAGATTCCATCCCAGGTCCCACGGCCATAAACCACCATGGGTCCCAACTCCTGAGGGTTCTCAAGCCCTTTTCCCTGCCTCCGGGTCACACATGCCCTGCTCTGTGCTCGGGACACAATGGCCACGTTCCCACGGCTTATCTGTGTGACCTATCCAATCCCCAGCGGGCAGCCGGATTCATACAGCCCTGGAAAACGAGCTAGAATGTAGTAGCTGCGGCCTGGGGGACGGTGCCGGCTTTCCACTTAGGCCAGATGAGGCCCTGGCGAAAGGGCACTTCGGGGACAATGGTGGGAGCCACCTCTCAGGGCAGGTTTCAGGAAGGGAGAGCATTGTCTCAAGGCCAGACCTGGCCCGGCCCGGCCCCCAGGGGGCGCCCCTTCCCAGCCCGCCGCGGGCGCGCGCGCTCACCCTCGCACTCGGCGTCGGCCCAGCGCGTGCACTCGCGCAGCTGGCGCTCGGTGTCCTCGCACACGGTGCAGGGCAGGCACGGGTCCACGTGGTTGGCCTCGTCGGAGTACGTGCCGTCGGGGCACTCCTCGCACACGGTGTTCTGCTTATCCTGGCAGGAGAACACGAGGCCGGAGCCCGGCTCGCACACGCGGCACGCCTCGCAGCGGCCGGTCGCCTCGTCCTGGTAGTAGCCGTAGGCGCAGCGGCACACGGCGTCGTCGGCCTCCACGCACGGCGCCGACATGCTCTGCAGGCCCACGCACTCTGTGCACGGCTTGCACGGCTCGGTGGCGCTCACCACATCGGAGAACGTCACGCCTGAGGACAAAGGAAAGGGCGGGGGCGGGGAGGCGGCAGAGTTTAGTTGCCTGCCCTTTGGGCACTTGGGACGCAGGGGCTGCAGGCCCTCCCCACCCCCACCCCCACCTGCCCTCAGCCAGGGCCTTGACTCTTTCCTTCAGCCTTGCCCACTCATGGGCTCCCACTTTCTCCCCTGGGGCCCTGATCCCAGATCTTGGAAAGCTCACAGAAGCCCACTGGGAAAGAGGAAGGGGACCAGGCCCCCGGCCCAGGAAGTACTGGCTCTGAGGCTTTGCAGGGTAACCCAGCTGGTGCTTGGCAAATTCTCTTGGAGAGTTCCCAGCCCTGTATTCTTGTTCCCAGCAAGATTAAGGAATAATCTGAACGTGGTTCCCACCCAGCCCTCGCTGCAGGCCAGCGACGGGTGGTGAATCCAGCCCAGGCATGGGGCCTTCACCAGGGAGCCTCCCTCCTCAGCTGCCCTTCCATGCCTCTCTGCACAAGTGGAGGCTCAGGTGTGGTCTCAACGGGAGTGACTGGGGTTAGACAGCAGAATTTCCCACCATGGCTCCCGACCACCCTGCTGAAGGGCCTGGCTCTTGGCGGGGGGTGGGGGGGAGTCTCCTGACAAGCAAATTCAGGTGTAGCAGGAGGCATTGAAGCTAGAAAGCAGAGAAGCTGGGATGGCTCAGTGGGTTGAGCGTTCGTCTTGCAGCCTCAGGGTCCAAGGATCGAATCTGAGCCCTGGCCCGTGCAGACACATATGCTGAACTAGGGTGTGCCCCCAGTTCGGTTCTTGCCAGGGCCAGCTTCCCATATGGGAGGTCCCCAGCTTGACTCGAGGAGGTATGCCTCCCAGGTGGGAGGCTCCAGGCTGGTTCCTGCCCTGTGAAGCCCTTCACCCACCTGTAGAATGAAACTATGTAAAAAACTAATGACATGCAACTATGGAGACGGCTCTGGGCCCTCCTCCTTCTTTCGCTCTCTCTGTCAAAAACAATAAATGTAAGTATTTAAAAGACAAAAAAAAAGCTAGAAATCAAGGACTTGCATATATTGTCCTCTGCCCTTTAAAACAGCATAAAAGGGAGATTTCCAAGCTCACTCTTGACTCACATTCCCAATGAATGGATGTGAGCTGGTGCCAGGGTCCTCTCCTTGTATAGAGAGGGGAGGGGCACAGAGCACATCTCCACCCCTTCCAGCCCAGGGTGGAGAACTGGCACCACTGTGAATCCAAGAGGGTGTATCCTTCCTTGCTCCAAGAGCGGGAGGAGCATGGATTTAGCAACCTGAGAACTTGGGAAGCGGGGATTGCTCAGAATGTGGAAGCAGAAGTAGAGAGACTAGGGTCCCATTGTAGGGAAATCCAGGCCTGTTGTGGAGTTGGATCTTAACCTTCTCTGAAGGCACCAAGAGACAAGATGGAGCACGGGGTCATTATCTTGGGGAGTGGAGGTAGGGGTAGAGAAGCAAAGACGTAAAAAACAAAAGTGAAAGGGGCAGAAATTGGGGGAGAAAAGAAGAAAAGACAGTCAGTTCTGGCAGAGGGACCCCTGTGTTTCTCTTCCTAGGGATCAGGCAGATCTGGATTCAAAACTGCTTCCATCATCACTTATTAGCTGTGTGACTGGGTGTTTTACTTAACTTCTCTGATATTTTTTCTTCCTCTGTAAACTAGGGAATAATATCTCTGCTCACAGGATTGTGGTGAGAATTACATGAAATTCTACCATAAAATACTTGACACTCCGCAGGGATCCTATAATGGACCCCATGGGGTGGGCAATGATAAGTATGGTGAACTTGGGCAGCAGGGATATAGGCAAATAGCAGAAAGGACTTCCAAACATTAACAGCCAAGGCAGGATGTCCCATTATACAAACAAGAGGCTCCTATGTGGTTGGCATGTAGCAGGAGGAGTGGGTCTAGTCACCCAGGAGGGGAAGAGGGCCCTGCCCTTGGGAAAATACAGAAAATTAGCAGAAACCGACTGGGAGAGGGTTTTAGGAGTTGGACAAAATGGGGCCTTTTTTGGCAGAGAATGAAGGCAGGAGCTTAATGGGTTTCCTTGTGGAAACATTCTGAGGATAGAGGGAAAGTCCACTGGGGTCTCCGTCCCATAAAGTGGGCTTGTAAAGGCAGCCTGTAAAAGGCGGCCTGTTAACTCAGCTGGTAGGGAGGTGGGGTGAGGGCAAGCAGGGGGAACAGAGGGAAGAAATGGGAGGGAGGATTCCTGCTGCCTTCTCTGAGCGTGCCTCCCCTCCACTTCCCGCGGATGCCAGAACCTTCCTCTCCCAGGCCTCTCTACCCCACTACTTGTTTGGACAGGTGAGTGGGATCCCATACTGGGAGACAGGGTCCAGGGAGGAGACGCCCTGGGCTGGAGTCTAGAAATAAGAGAGACAAATGGGAGATTCCAGAGTAGCCGATGGGTAGCCAACCCTTCCCTGGGATGGAAAAACCCTGTCAGGCCAGGGCAGGTGGCCCCATGGCAAAGGCATTACGGGGTGTCCAGTCTCCCTATCCAGTCCCAGGCACCCCTCTGCTAGGAGATGGAGTTAGAGGATCCACAACACAGAGATAGGAAAACTGTGTTTGGGGACACCAAGGAGTTGGGGGTTGCCTGAAGGATGGATAGGCGTCCCTGTGTTGGTGGTGGTGGTGGGGAGGCATCCCAGAGGTCAGACTAGGCTGGCAGGTGGGTTCCACATGCCCAGTTCCTATGCGCTTGTTCCCTGCGTAATTACAGGATAATCTGAGTATGGTTCCCACAGGCCCGTCAGATGGGCAGGACCTGACTGCTGGCAGTGAGGAAAGCTTTGTGGGCAAGGCCAGGAAAAGGCCTGTGGCCTGAAAGCAGCAACTGAGGCTGGAGGCATCCAGCAGAGCTGAGACTCCTGACTCAAAAGAGCACAGAATTCAGACCCCAGACCCACCATCCTGTCCCTTCCTCAGGCAGCCACCCTGGAAGCTGGATTTTCTCCCCTCCGAAAGGGTATCCTGGGAGGAATGACCACCACGCCCCTCTCCCCTCCTCCACCTGACACCAGCCCACAGTAAGGACACCTCTATGATGTTTCAGCCCTCACTGCTGCTGCCTTGGGAAGGGTCCGCTTCCTTGCTCAGAGCTGGAGCACAGCTGGCCTGGGGGGAGGGGTGGCCACAGCTCCCAGGATCCCCCAAGGTCAGTCTCCAGGGCAGCCAGGAACTGATCCTCCTCCCCTCCCCCCAAACACACCCAGGGTAAGTGGCAGCCATTGATTCTGCAGCGCAGATGATATTTTTAGCTGGTCTTAGCATCAGCTACTCCTCCCACCTGGCCACACTCTTCTACCCGGCCTCTCCGCTTGGGAGCTGGGAGGGGGCTTCCCTGGGGGATCCCCCATCGGGTCCCCTTCCTCTCTCTGCATACCTCCCTCACCCATTTTCAGCTTCCCTTCCCATAAAGTGTGCCTCCTATCCTGCGTCAGACCCACTGCTGGTGCCCACGCAGTAGTGGGCAGGAGACCCTGCCAGGGGACCAAGTACTTGCAAGGCCTCTACTGGGCATGCTCCTCCCAGCCCCCGGGCCCTCCCTTCCATTCCTCCTCACCCCGCCTGCCACTCTGTACTCACTGTCCAGGCAGGGCTCACACACGGTCTGGTTGACTCCACAAGGCTGGGCCATACCTTCGCCCAGGTTGCAGGCTTTGCAGCACTCGCCACTGTGGGTGTACAGGCCAGTGGGGCATGCCTCCTTGGCACCTCCAAAGGACACCTGGGTGGAGGGGAGCAGAAGGTCAGTCGGATAAGAGAAAGGCCAGGGGCGTCTTCCGAGGGATCAAACACCCCCTCCTAAAGCCTATTGGATACACCTGGGCCCAGATGAGCTCACCAGGGAGGCGTTAGGCACATCCAAGCTGGCAGGAAGAGGGGGTGGGGGACAGTGCGCCCCTGCAGGCTGCTGAGGGTGTGAGGTCAGAGCCTCACATGCTGACCCTCCTCAAAGTCCATTTTGGGATTACAGCAATTCCTGAAATCTCGCGGACACATCCGTGGGGAAGGCGGCCTGAGGCCCGGCAGCCAGCCACTGGGCACGGACAGCAGGAACGCATGGACAGGCTGCAGCTCGCACCGGGCTCTCGGCCAAGGGGGCAACTGGGAGCTGAAATCCAGCCCAAACATCACTCGCTAAGCTTCTCACCTGCAGGGCCGCATCTACCCAGAGGGGAGCCTTTTTCTAACAAAGGCTAGCAGGGCCCAATTCCAGGTCCTTAATCCTACCATTCCACGTAGTATTAAATACCAAACGGGAGGAGTTTGTGCCCAAGAAAGGAAGGGTGGGCTCTTGGGTTCAAATCCTCACTCTGCACTGGGAGCTCTGACCGGCCTGAGTCTTCATCTCTGCACAGAAAGAGGTGGCTACAGCTCAGGGCTGTAGCAAGTCTGGCGCCAAAATGCAAGAAAGGGCCGCCTGCTATCAATGATGAGAGTAGCTGCTCTCACCACCCAGCAGCCCTGCTCCACCAGGGTTTGATTTCCAGTCACCAGCCCTTCCCTCTCCCTGCCCCCCATGCAGCCAGTGAGAATGGCGCTGGAACCAGGGGAAAGGGGAGTCGGATTCCTGCCGCCGAGGCATCTTTGCTCATGGATGGAACGATTTAGCACCAGATTCCCTAGAGGGAGGGACTACTGGCAGCTCGCTTTATATTTTTGTTCCTTAAAAAAAAACCAAAAAACCCCGTCATGTCTAATAAAACTCCCAAGCCTGTTTCCCTGGCCCCAGACCCTGCAGCTCTTGTTTGATGCACAGGGGAAGAATGGGCTCTCAGGCCGTGGGAGCAGAGGAGTGTTAATGGTCATTTTGGACAGGCCTCTGCTTCCACATTAACCAGATCTTGGCCACGAACACTCTTTGCCCTCCAGTCCTTGAAGATACCCTGAGATCTCACCAGGATGAGGTGGAGGCCAGGGGACGGGCAAGTTGGATCAGTCTAGGAGGCAGTCTATGGCCCTCAAGAGACACGCAGGGAGGATGCAAGGCAGCATAGGAGGGGGACCTTGGGTGTCACCACCATTTCCTCCCAGGTGGCAGCAACACGATGCTGGGAACATCTGCAAACCAGAAGCCTTGGGCCAGAGAGCTAGGGGTTCCCAGATACAGGCTTTCCCCTCAGGCGGCAAGCGAGATTCCAGGGTCTGTTCAGATTTCTTTTCATCCTTCAGGGCTCTGCTTAAATATCACTTCCTCAAGGAAGTGGGCCTGCGCCCCCCACCCCCCAATCCCGCCCCCAGCCCAGAGCAGGCTGAGCTGATAGCCAGTCTCCCAATGGACTACTCTTATCAGCTCTGACACTTGCTTACAGAGTCTCCCACTAGACTACCAGCTCCCTGAGGCGGGACTGTGGTTGGACCAGCACCCGACATGGTACATGGCAGGTAGTAGGGATGCACTGTGTGTATTTATGGAATTGAAGAACATGAAAATAAGATGTGACCTCAGTTAACTGGAACTCGGGGAATGAGCTGAGTTTCCCACAAGTCACGGCTTTGCCTTTCTCTAATCACCTGCTGTTTTTCATGTTAACTATGGTGGCTGCATCCTTCTCTGACTACGGACCATATCTTCATGGTTTCCCAATGACTCAGGGCCTCAATATTTTATTTACACCAGCGATTATTCTGAGCTGCAATTCACTGAGGCCCTTGTGGTCTTTATGCCAAATTAGCACACTTTTGTCTCTGACTTCTCCTGTCAGCTTTTTAAAACACCTTTTCTTCCTCCTCACTTCCTGTCAAGATATCAGTTGTCAATTCTTGCGGCTACTACCAGTGTGACCTGAGCAGTCCCTTTCCCATCATACTAATATCTTAGGTCTAATTGAATCTTTAGAAACTATGTAACTAGCCCTGGTAAGAAGGTGTATAAAATGAGGGTACAAGGTAAGGAGGCTCTTGGAACCCAAAGGGGCAACACTCTGAGTGATAAGTGTGCCAGCTCTTCTGCCTTAGTCCTCAGTGGCCTCCACAGCTTTGAGGCCTGGCTCACCACTTAGTGCTGCTGGGTGATCTGGTGAGGCCTGGCTCACCACTTAGTGCTGGGTGATCTGGTGAGACCTGGCTCACCACTTAGTGCTGGGTGATCTGGTGAAGCCTGGCTCACCACTTAGTGCTGGGTGATCTGGTGAGGCCTGGCTCACCACTTAGTGCTGGGTGATCTGGGACCAGTTTTGAATTTCTCTGTGCCTCAGTGTCTTCAGCACTAGGTCATCGTGACTGTACCTGCCTCATAGGGTTGCTGTAAGCATAAATGAATGAGTGAGGTATTCATTCACATTGGGGAGCCCTCTTTTCTCTTTTCCAAGGTCTTTCTTACTTGCTTTGTGGCTTTTGTCTGTGTCGCAGTCACTTGAGGTCAGGAGAGACCTAAGCTCTGGATCGTTGAGGAAGTCTGTCCATGGTAGTCACAGGTGGGGTGACAGCTAGTGAGAGCCCCTCTTCTCTGAAGCCAGCCCTCCAGGCTGCAGCCTGTGGTCCTCCCTCTTCTCCCAAGCCTTGCATTTGGAGTCCAGGCCATGCAATCAGTGACCAGGTGTTTCCTACACTTTTATGTTTCCTTTTTCAAAACATTGTAGATTTGCTGCTTAACAGTATGTTCCTTTGAGTAAATTCTCAATCTCTCTGAGTCTCCATCCCCCCCCCAAAAAAAAGCCCCCCACAAAAAAAACACTGGGCTGGTGGCTGGTAGTATCTACTGCTCAGGGCTGCTGTGAAAATTAAATGAAATAATGCATACAAGTCTGTCTGGGGTATAGTAGGTGTTCAATAAATATTAGGTATCAAAGATATGCCTTGTTTTACAGAGTGAGCTGCTGAGCCTGGCAGGGGGTCGTGGGAGGGGAGAGGTTAGCCATCTCCCAAAAGAGGAGACCACCTCAGAGACAAGGGGCAGGACTGATATGAGCAAAGGCCACGAGGGAGTCTGCAGAGGACATGAGGACCAAGGGAGGATGGGTAGTTGCTCTCCTTAAAGTTAATGAATTCAACAATTCTTTACTGAGCATTAAAATAAGAGTTTCCAATGACTCACAGTCCCGTGAGTGAGCGGAAGTATCACCTTAAACAGCTACTCCAGAAGCCAAGATGGTGAGGGAGAAAAACCTGAGGAATTGCCTTCATCCAGTCTCTGACAGTTAGGGAAACTGAGGCCCACAGGGGTCACTCTGAGTGGCCTGACTCATGTCCCTGCCACACCCTCTATTGGCTCCAGCCAGGGCAGTCTTGGGAAGCCGGGAAGGATGACCAGGATTCAGGCTAATTGCTCCAAAACAATCAGTTTATCAACGTGATAGAGGCAGTGGCCTGAAATGTACACTTAGTACACTTACTCCCTTCCAGTTTGATGGAATAGTGTCACCCCCTTCTGAGAATGTTTGCAATCTTTTTATGTTTGCCATTTCGAGGCTTTCAGAAAACTAAGGTGGAAGTACTCTGAAGTGAATGAACTTAAGAATCTTAAAAAAAAAAAATTAATTTCTTAAATTTTCTTTCTTTCGTTGTTTTTTTTTAAATAGAAAATACACCAAATAGTTGAAAGAATTTGAAACTACTAATGCTTCCAGCTTCAGCAAAGGGTTCCTTAGGTGAATGGAGACATTGATGACCACCATGGGGCTGGAACGTTTTCAGACGTGTGGAGTCTTTTGAGGTCGATGCAAAGCCAGGGGAGGCCCTGGCACGCGCCCTGCACCCCTTTAGATAGGGACTGGCTGTGGGACAGGAGACTGGAGGTAATTACTGAGGATGATGCCGCATGAAGACTTAGGGACTCTGCGTGGGGAGAAGGGGCTCAACTCCAAATTCGTGGTGTCACGGGTATAGAGCAGGATCTCATCTCCAAGGCTAGTGGTGGTTTAGGGTCACATGTCCCTCCGTGACCTAGAAGGGGGGGGGGTGGTGGCTGCGGACGGAGGAAAGGGTAAGAAGCTCCAAGCCAACCATCCTGGGTTCCAAGGGTGCCACCACTTACTCACTGGGGGAGCCTAGTTTCGAGTCTGGAGGTCTGGAAGGTTCAGCTCCTTCAACTGTAAAACGTGAATAACTAGATTGTCTCTGCTGGGACCTTATAAGGATTAAATAACGCAAGAGAAATTACCCAGGGCAGTGCGTGGCACATAGTAGGCGCTGAACCCAACTTTATTATCCGCCCCCTCCCCACCCTGCACGCCCAGGGAAGAATCGAGGCGCGTGCGCGGGACCGGGCTGGTACAACCGGGTGGGGACCCCTTCCCTCCCGGAGCCGCCGCCCCCGCCCGGCCGCTCGCGCCCTGCCATTTGCTGCCCTCGCTGTATCCCTATTAGGCGCATTAGCCAGCCCGGCGGCTCCGGTTACAGACGTCTGAATGACAAAGTGCCTCCATTACCGGCGCGGTCCGCCAGCCGACCCACCGGGACGCGCGCGCTCTGGTTTCAGCACTCTCTGGCCGCGCGCGGCCCAGGAAGAACTCGGAGCGCCGCGGAGCGCACAGCCAGAAGCCCGCGGAGAGCCTCGGCCCGGCGGAGGCGACAGCCGCAGGGGCTGCCGGCGGCAGGTGCTGCGCGGGGTCCACCTTCCCCAGCCCCTGCACGCCCGCTCCCCTTTCCTCGCCACTTCTCCACTGGGGGACACTCTCTCCAGCCTGGTCCCGGAGCCCACCGCTTCGTCCCTCCGGGGTGCGCACTGCTGGCCGCCCCCGTTCCTGCAGCTCGCCGCGTTAGTCAGCAGAGGTGCCCGCAATCACTCCCAATTCCCCGGAAGAAGCCACAGGTACCGACAGCTCCAGGGAAGCCCGGGCTGAGCTTCGGGGGCAGGGGCAGCGCCCGAAGAGGGTCTCTGCCCATCCAGCCCCCATACTCCACCGCTGGCCCGACCTGGGGGTGGTGTCGAGCACGCGCCGCCGACAAACGCAGCGCGGGTTGCGAGCTGGGGCGCCAGGCTGCCCCCTGAGAGCTACGGAGCACGGGTAGCAGGCATCGGGGAGGCGCAGTCTAGCCAGGGCTCCGGCTCAACTTGCTTGTGGGATCTCGGTCACGTTGAACTCTCAGAGCCTCAGTCTCCTTATCTGTAAAACGGGGTCCCGGGGGCGCGATGCTCAGAAGAGAGATGCAGACGGCAGGGGGAGTGGGGACATTTCCTCTGCCAACCCTTCCAGGGCACTCCGTTCACGGCTACACACCTGATCCTGACTATCTCGTCAGAACTACCGGGCCGACGGCTGAGATGCTTAAGAGGACCCCCGTTTTTTGCCCGGGGCACAACCCGAGGCGTCGCGTTGGGCGCTCAGCTTCTTCATCCGAGCGCTGGGCGGGGCGCGGCGCGGGCGGGATCCCGACCTGCCTGGGCTGGAGCGGAGCGAACGGCGGGCGCGGCGCTCGGGTCCGTGACTCAATCGGGGGCTGGCGCTCAGCCCCGCGGCTCCCGCAGCGGCGGACACAACGCTCGCACAGCAGCGCCGCCTGCGGGCCGCCTCCGCCTGCGCCGCCCGGGGCTGCGCGCTGCCCCGACACTCCCCGCCCGGCGCGTCCTGCGCCCCGAGACCTGGCGGCGGCCAGACCCGGTCGGGCGACACTCGCTCCATCCCTTCCGGTCCGCCGCGCTGCTTCAAGCCGCGAGAATAAGCGCGTTGGAGCAGCCTGGCGGTCGTAGAGGAACCGGGGAAGCGGGTTCGCCCCGGCGAAGTGGGCGCCCCCTTCCCAGCCGCAACTCCCCGACTGGGCGAGGCCGCGAGAAAGAGCGCGCGACGGGCGCGGGACGCGTCCGTGCCTCTGCGCTCTCGTCTCGTCCCACGGCCCCTCCGCGGACCCGCGGGGCCCCGACCACCTTCGAGTTCTCTGTCCCCTCCACCGTCCTCTTGCATTTGATGTCCTTTCTGCCCCCCTCGCATCGTCCCTTGTCTGCCCTCCCTAACCCACTTCTCTCTCTTCAGCAGACCCCCACGCCTGGTGCTCTCCCTCCCACGCCCCTCCCCCCCATTGTCTGGCCAGTGCTCATTGTCCGATACCCGGTTCCCTCGGTCGCTCCTACCTCCTGCCCCATTGTTCCATCCCCGCGTCTCGGGCTCTCCACCCCAGCCCCGCTCGCCCCTCTCCTGTCAGTCCCCGTCCCATTCCTCCTCCTTCTCGAGCCTGGGGTCCGTCCCACGACCCTCCAGAGATCAAGATGCTCAAGGAGAAAGTCGCCTCGAGCACCCGGCATTCAAGCGCCCTCTTCTGAAGAACCCAGGCACCCGAGCGCCCCAGGACGTCCTCCTCGGAGACCCTCCCAGCTCCTCCACACACACCTCCGCGGTACCTGGGTGCCCGCGTCCAGGCGCCCCTCCTGCCCTCATCTCTACCCTGGATCTCAGGCTCGTCTCTTCGCCCTGAAGACCTAGACGCTCCTCTGGGGATCCTGGCATCGGAGCTCCTCTCCCGCCATCCATCCCCAGCATCTGGGACCCCAGCGCTCAGTTCTGTTTCCCTTCGGGGGAACCTGAACTCATCGGGGTTCCGGTCCCGTTAAAGGCAGCGGGCTCCCCTCCGGTTTGCACTCACCCCCAGGAGCAGCAGCAGCAGCAGGCGCGGCGGGTCCATGGCGCATCCAGAGGCACCTGCCCCCATCACCCGCCTCCCGCGGCAGCGCCCGGCTTCCAGTTAGTCCGCTCCGCGGACCGATAGGGCTGCGATGCGCTCCAGCGCCCGCCCCCCGGAGCTGGCCGCAGCTCCGCTCCCTCTGGCTGCCGGCGGGAGGGGCTGAGAGAAGCCAGTGCGGCGGCCCCGCCTCCTCCCCGCCCACCCCCGGAACCGCGCCCGCCCGCCCCGCCGCCTCAGGGAGGGGAGAGGAGGGGAAGGGAGGGCGTGCGGGGAGCCGCGCCGGCGCGCCCCCTTTCCTCCTCTGCGCGTCCTGGCCCTCCGAGCGTCTCCCCAACCTCACCCCGGTGCCCGGTCCCCGGTGCCCCGTGCCCGGAGCGCTCTGGGGCGTGTCTGACCCGGATGCTGTGGGCTCCGGACCAGGGCGGCTCCCACTGCCTCCTGCCGCGCCCACCCGCAGGGTTCACGCTCTTACCCATCTTCCTCTGCCTCCCTGGTGTCCTGCTCCCTACCCAGCCTTTATCAGCAAGAATGACCACTGCCTGCCCCGCCCGTCCTCTGGTCCCTACTCTCTCCCTACCTCTGCCCCTTCCCGGTGCGAAGGCCTAGGGGGAGGGGAGCAGAGGAGGGGGAGGAGTAGCAGGTGGCCTGATCCGACTGTGCGCAGCAGGGACATTCAAGGTGGATTCCATCCCGACATCATTTGAATTCTCGGAAGATCGGTTTGAAAGAGTCACAAGTGTGCACACAAAATGACACACATTTTCAAGTTCACATATATACCGGTAGGTACTTATGCACCACATATGCCCACACCATCCTCATGTAGACCTGCACATTCCACACACGTGTGTGCACCTCCACACTCAAGTACACATGCACACTCTCTCATATGTGGTGAAAACACTCACACACACCTACACATTCACACATTCACATGTACACATATGGTCACCTCCACACAAATCTTTACATGTATAATCTCTTTGCACAGGTGCACACACATTCATGAACACACACCCACCCATACACAAACACACAGATGCATCCTCAACAATATACCTTCACTAGACCATTTCCATTAGTTTATAAGCTCCCTGTAGAAAAGGACTATGCTTTCTTATCTGTATGCCTGGTACACAGTAGGTGCTCAAGAAAGGTCTGAAGGAGGGAATACATGGAAAAGTGATTGGATGGGCTCATATCTATGTACCCATTCATGTTCTATATAGGTGTCCCACACTCCCCATGCCCTGGAAATATGGGCAGGTCCAAACCACAGGCCCGGCAACCCAGGAAATACTGTAGCAAGCAGTCTTTTTGTGGGAAGCACCCCCCCCCACACACACACACCTCGAAGCTCAACCCTGCCTGTCCCCACCCTTTCCTAGTTCTCAGATGAAGGCCCTGGAGCACAGAGCTGTGGGGAGCACGGCTACAAAGCCCCTTCCTGATCTCTGCCATGTGTGGATCTCAGTTTTGATTTTGAAAAAGAAATAGCATTACCCTCCCACATTGTAGGAAGAGGGGAGATCAGTACACTTGTGAAGAGGACACACCAGCAGTTGGTAGGTGAGTTCCTACATCAGCTGAAGCTACTTCATTCATGTGGGGAGAATCAGCGCTGTGAATTGCATTCCTGTGCAACTGACAAAGTCCAGGGGACAGCCCCAGACAGGACAGACCCTGAGCACAAATGTGGATGAGCCGCCACTTGGATGGCTGGGCATAAGAGGCCAAGCGGTGAGCCCCTCTTTGGACATCTCTGAGGATTCTGTCCTCCTGGACAGGGACAAGACTTTGAGCCGTCTGCTCCGCCCACTGCCTTTCCTCTTAGCTGAATTCTTGAAAGACAGGAAGGGGCAACATTAGTACTAACAGCCGCACCACACTGCTTACTACCAAGGGTATCCGCAATGTGGCATTCATTTAAATACTCCTGTTATTAATTTATGATCCCAGTTACTATTATTGCCCAGCTTATCCATCTCGACACAATTTAATGTGACCCACACTACCATGGCTGGGCCTCGGTTATTAATAATTTCCATGGTCTTGATCACTTAAAGCCTTATTTGAACAATTACAAACAGCCATTGTTACTATTATTAGCGGTATTTCTATGAGGAAGCCCGCGTGCTGGAGCACGCTGCAATGCCGAGGGCTGGGGGGCGTGGCTCTGCCGGGGGCGTGGAGGAAAGAGCACTGAACTGAGAGTCAGACAGACCTAGCTATAAAGGCCAACACAGCCCACCACGCCCCCACATGGCCTCCTCCAGTGTGGTCTTCAGCAGGCCACAGCCTCTCTCTCAGCCTCCATTTTCTCATCTACAAAATGGGCATGAAAAGATCCTGTCTTGAACAGGCAGGATGAAGAACAAATGAGGTAATAGTGTTCATCACAAGGAGAGACTCCATCTGCTTCTACTCGTGCAACACGCGTTTACTGCGCACCTACTATACGCCACACAGTGTTCTAGGCACTGGGGGTCCAGCAGTGAGCAGTAGTAGCTGCCCTCCCTCGTGGACTGAGGTTCTAGTGTGTTAGGTATTTGATGTGAAGGGTTATTCGATCGTGTGACACCTTGGCTTGACCATTCCACAGATAACACAGCTGATATCTGGATGTCCCCTTGCTGGGATGACCACCATGATCACAATACCACTGTCACCATCACTGTCACCTGTACCATGACACCAGCGTCACCACCAACACCAGCACAGCTGCCACTACCATCACTCCCACTCCTACGATCGTCCCCATCACTACGATGACGGCCACACCATTGTCACTACCACCCCCCTCACCACCACCTGCCTGCCTTCATCTGCACCTCCGCCAGCAGCCAGATTCCGGCTCCGCATGCACGCTGGGTGCTTGGGCCCGACCCTCGTCCTTGGACAATCTCAGAGGCTCTATGGAGCCATTGCCTGCCTGACCCTCACCCTCTAATGACTGTGATGACTGGACCCACACATGGGCACCCATCAGAAATTTCTCCCTGACCCAGCCCCTTTTCCCATGATCCTCAGCGCTGGCTGCCCTGCTATGGGATGGGGCGTGGGAGAGGGCTCTTAGGAGCTGACCAGCGAGCGGGATCAGATAAGCAGCGCCACGGGGGCAGCCGTTTTCATGAGAGGGTCCCCCAGAACCATCTTCCATGACAGCTGCACAGATAGAGAGCTCCTTCCCTCCTGTGCACACACACACACGGGCTTCCTGGACCTAATCGTGACCTAAGGGGCAAGGGTGGAGAAAATCACTGCATTTCTACAGGAAGCCGTGCGTGGGAGTGGTGAGTCAAACTATCTTCAGGGGTTAGAATGGGCTTGCCCCTCCCCTGTTCATCGCCCCACCCCTCTGCCACCAGGAAGGCCAGCTCCTAACACACACTCCTTGTCTTCCCGTTTCATTGGGACCCTTCACCTCATCTCTGTGTCTGTCCCCAGCAGTCACTGGGGAACCAGCCTGTGGCCTCAACCCACTTCTGAGCAGAAATGGGAGAACAATGAGAACCCATTGATGGAGTCGTCCTATGCGCCGGAGGTCCGCACAAGTATCTCCTGGAATCCCCACTTCCATGAAGGGGGTGCTGGGATCACATTTTACAGGTGAAGAGACTGAGGCTGTTAAGCCACTTGTCCAAGGACCCCCGGAAGGCAGCAGTGACCCCATCAGTGACCAGGGTGCTGCACCAGGCCCTCCTCAGCCAGGCTTCTCCACGCTAACCCCTAGACCCCGCCACCCCGCCTTCCATCCCAGCGAGGTGGGGGACAGACGTGCATGTGGAGGGGCTGCCCCTCCGCGCTCCCACTCAGAGGCCCCTCCTGACACGCATCACGGAACTGGGCTTGGAGGCCTCCAGAGGCGGGAGGTGGCCTCTGCCTTTTGAGAGAAGGTGGGGTTTCCATGCTCTCCTGGGGAGCCCTCGCTTTTCTTCAGCTCCCTACCCACAGTTCCAATGTCCAACCAGAGAAGGGGTGAAGGGAGATGGGCAAGGAGACAACAATTTCTGAGGGGGAGGCGGGAGAAGGAGGTGCCAGGCCTGCCCCAGCTGCATCCCATCTGCCCTGGGCAGGCGGCCAGGCAAGGTAAGTGAAACCCGCTGCCCCCTGTTAGGCTCTGGCTGGGTGGCTTTGAAGCGTGATGCAGTGATTACCTTAGAGCTGACTCCTCCTGGGCCGCAGGGGGAGCTTGACCAATGAGGGGCGGGTTCAGGGTCAGCTCCAGTTGATTCTGGAGCCGCCTTGGTAGTGAGAGGGGCGGGAGGGATTAGTCAATTTTGGAGTCCAGTTAGATTAACTGGAGCATCAAAGTGGGCCAGTTCCACTGTGCCCTCCCCCACCGTCTGCTCCAGCCCGAGGCCAGCCCGTCCTGCCTCCCCCCTGTCCTACTCGGGGCCTGTCTAACCCACATTTATCAGCCTTTCCTGCTCCCAGCCCTTCTGTGGGTGATGGCCCCATGAGAGTGGTTTCTCTCTTCCTCCCGCATAACAGGAGAATTGGTCAAAGCCTCCCATCTGCCCATTTGCAGTCTTTTCTGTTGTTGTTTTTTTAAGATTTATTTTTATTGTGTTTTGTTTTGTCTTGAGAGAGAGAGAGAGAGAGACCAAGAGAAGGGGGAGGGCCCAGAGCAGTCTCCATAGTTGCACATCGGCTTTCCACGTAGTTTCATTCCACAGGTGGGCGCGGGGCTGTGCAGTGCCCGGGCCCTGCCACATGGGAAGCGCGCCTGGGGCAGGAGCTGAACCGGGGCCTCCCACATAGGAGGCTCGCCCCGGTGAGAACCAAGCTGGGGGCACACCTCAGCTCAGCATATGGGTCCACATGTGCCGGGACTCAAGCCTCGGACCCTGGGGTTGCAGACGAGAGTTTAGCCCGCTGAGCCATCCTGGCATTCCCTCTTTTCTCTTCTCTCAAAGGCCACGTGGACTGTGCTTTCTTATCTAAATGCCTGGTATGCAGTAGGTGCTCAATAAGGGTCGGTAGGAGGAAATAAATGGGAAAGTGGCTGGATGGACGCATATGCATGAGTCAGTCCTCCCTCCCACTGTGCCCTAGTCTGTACCCATCCCTCTTGTCAAGGAATCATAAGATCCGATCAATTGGCTCACATCGGCAATAGGGACCTAATTTCCCTGGACTTCGTATCTTGGAGAAGGGACACCCAGAGAGGCCCAAGTGCCTGAATGGAGGAAGCCAAGGGGAGAGGTTTGCAGCCATCCTCCCTGCTGACTGGACTGGAGGGGCCATCTCCCCAGCCTTTTGGTCCAACCTATGCCCTCCACTGTGTGGCACACATTCCTCTAGGTCCTAGGATATTCCTCCTGACTCTCAACTTTGACCTTTCCCAACCCGCAGGACCACCAAGCTGCCCTGCAGTCCTGAAGAATCCAGGCTCCTCTCGCTTTTTATCTTGTGTATCCAATGATAGTCAAGACATTTTAAAGACAAACTGAGTCGGGGCTACACCGAGACTGGAGCAGTGTGAAGCCAGCAGGTGAGAAGAGAGGAGGATGAGGCATCGTAACGCCCAGGTGCCAGGCTATCATTTATTTGCTGTGTGCCCTTGGGCTAGTCCTTTCCCCTGCTCTGAGCCTCAGTTTCCTCCTTTATAAAATGGGCATAAGATGCCATCTTACAGAGTTCCTTCGAGGGGTCAGAGAGGTATGGTGGGAGTGTGCTTTGCAAGTCAAGAGAGCTGGAGAAATGTCAATTAGTCCGGTTCTGTTTGCTGCCGCTGGCTTCTGGCTGGCAGGCTGGAGACCGGATGAGGGGTGAGATGACATTTCGGCCCTGGAGACCCAGGCTCCCAGCCTTCCTGCTGCAGATAAGAGCCAGAGCTGTGACAGCCTTTGGGCTCCGGGTAATTCCCACGGGAATTGCTGGGGGAGGAGGCATCCCAGGCCCAAGCTTATCTTCACTCTGGCTTGTCTGGGAAGTGGGGTCAAGCACAATTGTCTGGGTTTGTTTCCAGCAGGCAAGGGTAAAGGGCATGGATGTGCAGTCTGCTAAGTCTCCCCGTCCAGGGAAGACCCCTAAGAGGGCTGGGGAAGGCGGAGGAGCTGGGGGAGGATGCCTTCCCAGTCCCGCCCATCCCGAGGCTGGTCTGCTGGGCCCTGAGACATGGCTGACCATTTAAGAACAGAAGCCGGGGTGGCCGGCTCTTCTGGCACCAGCCGTGCCGACGGGACGACGCCCCCTGAGGAGCGAGGAGACAGCCCTGTGCTGAGAGAAGCTGCAGTCCAGCCGGGAGACAGGGCTCACCCTGGCTTTGGGCCCGGGACACAGACAGGAACTTCGGTGCGGCTGGCCTTTCCCACAGGGGGTGGAGGGGTGGGCCGGCCATAGCCTCGGGGGATCTCCGAGTCTAAGGGGCTTCCCTACGGAACGGGAGTGTTTCACACTTGGTGCAGGAGCACGAGAGCGTTTCAGTGACACACTCTAGGCCAGGACCCAGATTTCAGAAGTGGAAGCCCCCCCGAGGCCATCTGCACTTGAGGACACTGAGGCATGGCCTGTTCTAAGTCGCTCAGTGGGTTCATGGCAAAGAAAGGAATTTTAGATCCGTTGCAGCCCCGTGGGGTGAGGAAGGCCCTGAGCTGGGAGGCTGGGGATGGGGGTCCTCCCCTCAGCACCGCCCCAACTCTCCGTGTAACCTGGGACCACTCACGGTGCCTCTCCAGGCCTGTCTGGCACCCGTGACCTGAGGGACACTGTCCTTCCTGAGCCCTGCCCCTGCTCCCTGGGAAGTCTGAGGCCAGGTTCCTGGGCCCAGCCTGGCCCAGCCCACGGGGGGCCGGGGCGGGGAGAAGCAGGTGCAGGCTGGCGGGGCCCCTCCTGCAGCAGCCAGCCCGGAGGAAAGCGCTGAGTCGGCACACAGAGCCCCAGCCACCTCCGCTCCTGCTCCATTATTCATCTCCGTAAGAGGCTCCCCCCTGCCCGACCCAGGCCCAGCCTGACAAATGCCGCCTCCCCCCCCCCCCAGCTGGAAACTCTTAAGCAAAAAGGTCGTCAAGATGATTAAATGCAAACAGATTTTCAGCTCTTTTTCCACTTTAATTAAAAATGTGCTCTTCGTTCAGAGGAAGCTGGAGACGGCATAGCGGCTCCCCGAAGGCCCCTGGGCTGGAAAGTGGGGGGAAACACTCAGAGATGTCTGAGGGTTGGCCCACGGTGGCCTGGTGGCAGGGCCCTTGCCTGGGACTGCCATGTGCCCATGGGCTCTGCCCACAAAGGGCAGCAGGAGCCCTGGGGCCTCTGGGCACTGGGGACAGAGCCAGAACATAGGCAGGAGGTGGGCGAGTAGGTCTGCACCCCGGTTCTGGGGCGGGAATGAGGTGGGGGGCAGGAGTTCCATTTCCATATACCCTCACTATTGGGGAGCCCCCCAGGCTGGGGCAGAAACAGATCACTGTCCTCAAAAAGGGCTGGGGTCTGACAGAAAATTCAGGATAGAAAACGAGCAATGGATGTGTCACTTCCAAAACAACCCAGACGCCAGCACAGGAGTGGCCCAGTGTGCCCACACACAACAGGGTACATGTGGGGGGTGGCAGGTGGCCTCAGCAGGCTTCCCACAGGGGGACCACAGAGCCAGAAAAAGGCTGGGAGGGTAAGTCGGCAACACAACACTTTGTTCCAAAGCTGGGGAGATGGGAAGCAGGGAGAAGGTTGGCTCCTTTCTCTTGCACCCCTTCCTTCTCTCAAAGACCAGGAGCTGGAGAGGAGGAGTGGCAGGAGAAGGGATTTGGTTGAGACACCTGAGAACATAGCAGGGGGAGGAGGGAAGGAGGAAAGGGCGAGGGAGCTGGCACTGGCTTCAGAAACACCAGGGGCCCATGGCCCTCGGTCACCGATCCCATGTCCGGTCTGGCCCCGGTCCTTGGCGAGCCCTGGGCAGAGCTTCCCTCCAGAGTGAGGAGGCTGCCATCAAAGTTCTGTCTGTGGCCTGAGCGGCCCCCACGCCCCGGCGGGAGCGCACACTGCAGACGCAGCCACCTGGGCCAGAGAGCAGGGCCTCCCGGCTGGACGTGTGCGGGGGCCCACCCGCCCTCCATGTAGGAGCATGCAGCTGGTCTTTGTTCTGGGGAGAGGGGCTCCCTTCCTGGTGAACCTCCTTGGTGTTGGGGGGTGGCAGCCCAGAGCTCAGCCTACTCCCCAGCTCCGAGGCCAGGGAGCAGCTCCTGCCAGCCGCGGGAGGGCGTCGTCCTCTGTGGTGGGGCACCAGGGGCCTGTAGGGTCTGCCTCCTCCTGCCACCTCCACACCTTTCCAGTCCCATCTTTCCCACCAGCTCCCCTGCCGCCATTGGTTAGGGGAGCAGGAGGAAGGGGAACCCCCCACTCAGCCAGGCTCCCAGCGGAGGTCACATGTGCACTGGGCCCTGACGGAGGGGAGGACCTCATGAGGACAGGAAGGAAGGACAGCCTGAATCTTGGGGTACAGAAGTGCAGAAGGGGGCGAGGTGCATGGGAATGCTGAGCCATCAGTTTGGAGGCAGCATGACGGATGCAGGGAGCAAACGGGCTGACGTAGCTGGCCACGCACATCGCGGGCACTCTGGGGGCCCCTTCCCTGGTTGGCAATCACTCTCTCTAGTGGAAATGCCCATCCTGGCCCCAGGGGCAGGCAGCAGGCTCCCAGTCCAAACCCAACAGCTCCCGGCCCACCCTCTCTTCTTCCGAACCTGGTGGCTTGCGACTGACTGTCTCTTGTCCCCATGTCCCTGGCCCACCTGCCTCTCTCACTGGCTGCTTTCGTACAATCTGTGTATAACACCCAGACCTTGAGTGCTGCCTCCCACTAAATACCAGGTGCCACCCAGACAGGCAGCTGGCACCTGCTTCTCCAGAAAGGGAGTTTAGCGGACAGACGAGAGGGACGCTGACCTGACGCCTGGATCCCAACAGCCTGCGCCCCCACTTCTCTGAAACAGCGATCCACCCCACGCCTGTGGCCTTCCCTCCTCCGTTCCACTTTGAGAAGAACCAGGGACTCCGCGGCAGGAAGTAAGTAGCCTATTTTGACAGAGTCCAAATGGAGCAGCTTGGGGAGGGGCAGCCGACAGGGTGTCTCTGTTGGCGGGCACTGCTTTGCCCAACACTCGCTTTTCCTCCCCAGTGTTAATTATCAAAATTAACCGAACACTATAAATAACCCAACTCGGAGACTTGAAGAGCCTCACTTCTAATTAATTCATTTCCAATCAAGACACTTCTGTGCCCCCCTACCCTAGAATCTGAGGGATGGGAGCCTCAAGGTGCAGCTTGTCAAACCTTGAATCCAATGGTCCCGCTCACTGTTGAGCCGGGAAGGCTGGAAGAAAAGCGAGCGCGAGGAGGCAAAACCACTCACTTTCTTGGAAGGAGGTGGCCTATAAATAACCCCATATTGGTGCCTTTGATGGATGACATTCGGGTCTCCATTGGCTTTTGTTGGAATGAGGAGACATGGGGGGGCGGGTGGAGATTTCCATCTGCCGCCTCCTTTACTGGGCAATAAATTTCAAGCAAGACCGTGAGCTCCATCCAAGGCCTCTGTGTTGGCTAGAGCTGGGGAGACCGATCGATAGAGGAGGAGGAGGGATGGGAAGTGGGGAAGAGAGAAAGAAAATGCAAGCCCGGGATGAGAACAGGGAGGAGAGATTGAGAAGGAGGGAGGAGAGGGGGCGGGGAGAGGATAAAAGTGAGGGAGGATCAAGGAGGAACAGGTAAGAAAGGAGAAGGGCAGGAAGGGGAAAGAGCGACAGGGAGGGAGAGGGATGGGTGGCATGTGCATCCCCACCCTGGACTGTGACCTTCTCCAAAGACCCAGCGAGCTGCTTCAGGGCCATGCTGCCTGTGCCTGTGACAAGGTCCTCGCATGTCTCCTCTCCTAGGGCTGTCGGTGTCCTTCAAGAAGCGGTGTGGCCGACCTGCCCCACCCAAGTGCCCAGCAGCCGCCACAGGCAGGCCCTGGCTCCTGGCTCCCTGCCTTTGGGGGAAGGCACCCAGGCCAAGAGCAAGCGGCCGCCCATGGGCTCTGCTCACTGTCCTCCTGGACCAAGCGCTCTACTAGACATGGGCTGGAGGCAGGGGAGGAGAGGACGGAGACTGTCAGAGCAGAAGAGAAGGAGGAGAGAGCGAAAGGGAGGCGAGACAGGCAGAGGCACAGAGAGGAGCAGGCGGGGCTGCGTTAGAGACAAGTGACAGGAAGAAGGAGAGAAAGGCAGAGACTGAGAGATGACAGAGGAGAGGAGGGAGACGGCTCTGGCTCAGGGGCCTTGGCCCCTGTGGGTCCAGCTCACAGGGCCAGCTGGAGCTAAGGGCAGGGAGGCCAGCGCTGGCCGGGTTCCCTCTCTTGCAGGTGGTTTTCCTCCTCTGATCTCTGCTTACCCATCGGCACAGTGGTTATGACATCAGCCCGTTCCTCCTCCTGAGGTTGTCGTGAAGATTAAATGAGGTTAAATGCATAAAAGCTCTTAACTAGGGGTCTGGCACAAAGGAGTGCTCGAGAGTCGACCTGGCTACTATTGCGGGCAGTGCTAGTCGTGAAAGGACTAGTCTTCGTAGAAATGCTTGGTTCAGCTTCCTTATCTACCCTGGGAGTTCCTCCAGGTGGACACGTCTTCTCCCCCCAGGGAGGTGCATCTTTGCACCAGCCACCCTGCTCACTAGCCTGGGGTCCCCGAGAGCAAGGCTGTGGGCTCCGCCCCAGCGGGGCAGCCTAGGTTCTCTTCTTCCTCCGAGCACCCTACCCGCACTGGGCCCTTCCTGGGTATGGTCCTGTGCTTGGGGGGCGTTGTTGATGAACTGAGTGAGTGGCCACCCGGAACCGTGGCCCGGGGGGCTGGCCAGCCAGCCTCTCCTGCTCTCACCATCCCTGGCCGCCCGCCTCCCAGTACCGTCCGCCTGGTCCTCCTCCTCCAGCTGAGCCGAAGAAGTGGCCCAGGTGGGAAGAAGGGCCCTTTCCCACTCACGTCCTGTCTCTGGGCCTCTCCTTTCGGCGCTGGGGAGGGGGCTGCTGGGAGTCAGCCCTGGGGCAATCTGATCTCCATTAGCCCTTCTCTGGTTCTCATTACTGCGGCCCAGGCAGCTTCGGAAATGTGTCATTTCCCCGTGGCTTTTCTCTCCTTCCTCTGCCTTTTGAGGTCCCTCTTGCATCTCGGTCCTCCTTGGAGGCCCCTCCTCCGGTGGCCTGGCAACAGGGGTGTAAGTCACCCCAGCTTTGGGGGTGGGGGGCTATAACATGACCCTCAATCTCAAGCCAACTCTGAGTCTCAGGGGGCCAAATGCCGCCTTCTTTCTACATAAAAAATAGCTCCCCTCCCACCCGTTTCTTCTTCCTGGGTCCCCGGTCCTCCCCACACTTGCAGCATCCACCCCAGAGTCTGAGCGAAGGGACTGCCGACTGTCCACTGGGGCTCCACAGAAGGTCCCTGCCGGGCTCCACAGTGCCTGGCCTTGTTCCCACACCGAGGGAGGCAGGAACGATGAGCTGCATGAAGGGTCAAGCGAACACATGAAGACACAGCATCAGGGGAGAGGAAAGAACTCAGCCAAAGAGAGAAAAACCTGAAGCTAACGAGGCTTCATTTCTCCAGTCTCATCATCCCCCTTTGGAACTGTCTCACTCCCTCCTACTCATCATCACAGCTGGCACAGCAATCACCTCTTCTGGGAAGCCCTCCCATGGGTTCCAGCCGGGATGAGCCACATCCTCAGGCACCCTGCCCCCCTACCTCCGCCACCAGCCCACTGGTATGGTCAGTGATTGCCCTCTCTTTCCATCTGGGTACCGAGCCCCTTGGAGAGAGGAGAGATTTTGTTTGTTATCTGTCTGGGTGTCTTCCTTGCCTAGTGTGGGCCTGTGGGTGAATAAATGCATGGATGAAAGAGTGAATGAAAAAGGGACAGGTGAACCATCAGCAGCCTAGACAGCCACCCATGGAGGATCGGGGAAGTCAAAGAAGGCGTGCCTCTCCGTGGACTTTATGTAGCTCTTAGAAACTAATTAGGAAGCAAGCGCCAGCACGGAGAGAGTAAGAAGCAGAAAATACCGTAGTCGAATTGCAACGCCATCTAAATTCAACATGCCATGTGCTCCAGGACCAGAAGGGAGCAATTGCACGTACTTTTTTCCTCTTTAAAAAGTCTCCTTTAATGACGGGTTATTATGTTTACAATTCACAAATGACTTTTTAAGGACTTTTTGATGCCTTAAAAGAAGGCTGGGATGGGGAAGCCAGGATGGCTCAGTGGATTGAGCGCTCGCTTGACAGCCCCCGGGGTCCAAGGATCAAGTCCCAGCCCATGGGGACCCATATGCTGAACTTGGGTGTGACTCCCTGTTGGGTTCTGGCTCGGGTGAGCTTCCCATGTGGAAGGCCCCTGTCTGGTTCCTGCCCTGCACAGCACCCCACCCACCTGCGTGGAACAAAACCATGTTGAAAACTGATGACGAACAACCATGGAGACAGTTCGAGGTCCTCCCCCTTCTCTCTGTCTCCCTCTGTTTCTCTCTCTCTCTCTCTCTCTCTCTCTCTCTCTC